>JARYHS010013630.1:335988421-336043163 GCA_031002005.1 Vandiemenella viatica
GGGGCAAGGAACGGTAATGGATTCAGCCATTGCTTATTGAAGGAACCATCGCGGCATTCAACTCAAGTCATTAGGGAAAACCCAAATATGGATGGCCAGACTGGGATTCAAACCGCCGCCCTCCCGAATGCGAGGTCAGAGCATTAACTGGCTTAAATTGCGATGATTTCCAATACAATCACCTATCTTTGGTAAACAAAAAAATGGTTAGTGGCTGAATGTTTCTTTAAAGTAAATGTTAAGACTCGTGTGGTTGCGACGACCTAGTGCTGGATTTTTACTGGCTGCGCATTTTGCCCTATCTTAGCTGCCTTATCCTAACCAGGTAATCCAACCGGGTGCGGAAGACACACAATGTAATATGGAATCCGAGTCACGGAAGCGTTCTGGCGTACTTCACATCATACAGCTAGCTGAACTAGAGGTGAAGGTCGGTTTAAGGGTCTATAAAAATCCACGCAGTGACAGGGAATCGAACCGGGGATATTGCGATCTTCACTCAAGGGCATTAGTTAAACCAAAACTTCGTAAAATATGTGTTTGTGTTACTTTTCCAATCACGGTTCACGTTAAAAAAAAAATTAAAAAAAAACAGGAAACTATGTAATGATAGGATTTCATTACAACTCGTTGGAGTACTGTAGAGTGGCGTAAAAAATAAAGGAAAGAAATAGATTTACAGTTTTAGAAGAATATCTGAAGGCTCGAAATTTCTATATGGTTTTAGCTGAAACACCCACAGCCCGGCCTACTCTGTGGAGTGCAGGACGCCTGAAAGAACGCGTGCCAGCCCCATTCACGCTCAACCGCTCGCAAATGCCAGAGTTCATCTGCATAAAATATGTCGCCAGCTGGACTTCGAACAAGCCAGCTCCAACTCGACCTGCCTTCTCGTCGTTTTCTTCTTCAAAACTGAATTATACCTGCCTTGTTGCCACTGTTCGGTAGAGCCTCTGCATTATGGAAATCAGTTAGCGATCAGCACTTCTACTGTAGCCGTGCACTTTGTTTATCATTAACTGGTTGTGTATTGCCCACATGTGTAGCTACGAATTGTAAGTTAGAAATCTTCCGAGTAATTAATTACGGTAGATCTTAGCATATTATAGGAATTTGAAGTGAAGGTTTTATTCTCAGATAGTAGCATCAGCTTATTCTATATTTTAATGTACAGACCAGATTAATTCATAGACCGTCCTCAGATATACGCCAACTTGTTGAACCAACGACTTTCAATGATGGGAGTTACTATTAAAGCAAAAATACGACCTTAGATTCTTTTTTTTTTATTTTTTTTTTTTTTTTTTTTTCGAATCACCCATCTTTGGGGTACGTCAGATCAATCACTTCTTGGATGCTTGCGTTTTCTTCTTCTCCCAGTATTTCTTCATTCTATCTGATCTCTTCCTTCTTTCCTCTTCTGAAATTTGAATCGGTTTTCTGGTGTTTATCGCAACTTGGAACCTCTTACTTTTGTCTTTGGTCACGGTCTTGGCTGTACCATTCTTTAACATCACTTCGGTAATCTGGAGTTCTCTCAAATCCTTTTCCACTTCCTTAAACCAGTTGGGCTTAGTCTTTTTTTTATAAAAGAAGTCAAAGATTTTTTTTGTTAATCTGTTAGGATTCATTCGGAATATGTGTCCATAGAAATCAATCCTTTTTTTTTCTCATGGTTTCGGAGAGTCTCTCAGACTTTGCGTAGAGGGCTTCGTTTCTGTAGAAAACTTGTTTGTTATTCTGGAATTTGGGACCCATGATCTTCCTCAAAATTTTCCTCTCTTTGATTTCCAATTTCTCCATTTGTCCTTTCCTCCCCATGACTAGTGTCTCTGCTGCATAGAGTGCTTCCGGCTTAATTACTGTGTTGTAATGTCTTATCTTTGTGTTCCAAGAGAGGCTTTTCTTATTGTAAGTGTTTTTGGTCTTCTGGAAGGCTAATTCCATTTTGGTCCTTCTCGCTTCCATTGTTTTACCTTCAAGGTTGTTCCATTCAATCCATTCCCCTAGGTACTTGAAACTCCTAACCACCTCTATTTTATGAGCTCCTACTCGGACTCTCGTAGGAGTGTCTGGTATATTTGTCATAATCTTTGTTTTTTCGAAAGAAATCTTAAGTCCTAACTTCCCTGCCTGCTCTTGTAATTCGGCGATTTGTTCTTTGGCTTCCTCCCATGTTTCTGCGAGCATCGCCATATCGTCAGCGAATGCCAAACACTTAATCGTAACTCCTTTATTTTTTGTTCCAAGTCTAATTCCTCCTCTGGTTCTTGCATTCCATTCTCTCACAACTTTTTCGAGTGCACAATTGAACAACAGGGGGGAGAGGCCATCCCCTTGCCGGACCCCTGTTCTGAATTGTGGCTTTACGCCTCGTCGACGGCTAAGGTCATTCATTAGAGGCGGGATGGGACTGGGGACAAGGAACGGTAAGTAATTCGGCCATGGCCTTCTTGAACGAAGCATCCCGGCATTCACCTGGAGTGATTTGGGGAAACCATGGAAAACCCAAACCTCGGACAGGGATTCGAACCTGCGTCCTCCAGAATGCGAGGCCAGAACGTTAACTGTTCACCCACCACGCTCTGTCCTGAGATTCTGATTCACTGATACAGCGATATCACCTTGTGTAGTGAATCCGGCCCCAAAACAGAGTCCCATTATGAATCTGGTAGTTTCTAATCAGTTCCTCTTGTGGTTGCCGTTATGCGAATACATTATATCAATGGCTCAGTTGTCTGAAGTCATGAATTTGATACTGGATGATGGGGGTTAAAATCCGGCTCAGGTCGAAGATTATTCCTCGATGACTAGAATTACTTCACTGTTGAATGTGTATCATCGGGCTTTTAGAACCCATTCCAGCACCTAGGTAATAAGAGAGAATTCGAAGCTTATCTCCTCAGATCCTCTCTGAAGCGACTTCAATGGACATTATTACAAGTCGTTCATTATTAGCGAATAGGTATTACTCATATTTGATCCCCTGCTGTGTTTAATTTTATAAATATCAGTTCTTTCTTCTGAAGTAGTGAAAAATTAAGAGATTCGGGTATGGGCTTCCATATAACAAACAGAATCTGAAAATACAATTATTGTATGGTGAATAATTTTTGAAAAGTCTGATTAACTGCAGCATTTGACGAAGATTTTTGGAAATTATGTTCACAGTTTAGTAATTACAACTGTAAATTATGCTTTTATTACCAAAACTGTAAATTTCGTGTGTTTTGGGGATGCTAGGTAAGTAACCTTTAATCATTAGATGTTAATAACATTGGTGCGAAACTAATTCACCAACCAAATTTTTGTTTTTAAATGCTATTGAATGGCTTAATATTTCACTATTTGTGAAAAATATTTGACTCTTCTTATTTCTCTTTCTTTCAAAAAATTTCTCGGTAAACGTTACTTTACCCGATGCGTTTCAAAAAATAATATTTCTCACTCTTGAGATTTTTTAAAGACTGTTGGGCAAGACCAGTGTTTTATAGTCACATGTATGAGGTATATTGCTGTTTCGGATAAATATTTGCATTCCATTAGATCGGAGCTAATCCGTGCATCAAGCAGCGGAGACAAGACAGCCAAGATGGTTGCAGACATCCGCAACGGATAGGGATCAGAAGAAGAAGATGAAGATTGGATGTATGTTTTATACTCCCATATGACGTGGACTAGACCTTACAGTATGATGGCCAGTTCTATTCTTCCACAAAAGTGATGTGTTTGAATGTTTTTTTTTGTGTTTTTTTTTTTTTTTTTTTTTTTTTTTTGTTTTTGTTTTTTTGTTAGTGTAGTATGTTATCTGGATTATGTACATGAAAATGAAAGAAGGCAGAGTGTGAGAAAAGTTGTAAATTCCTCCAGAAATAATCTACCAAAAAACACGAAGGGACGCTAAATTAAACTTCGCCATTTGAAGGACAGGGCGCCGGCCTCGGTAGCGTAGGGGCTAGAATGTTAGCTCCGCGTGCCGAAGGCCGCCGGTTCGAATCCGGCCGCGGGCATGGATGTTAAGTGTTGTGTGTCTGTGTGAATGTTCTGTCCGTCATGTGGCGTCCATACATTGGAGAAATACAATAAATACTGGACGACGACTTACACACTTAAGGCAATTATAAATACATTGAGCTGGCTGTATGGCCTCCGTTGCCAAATGCCATTAAAAAAAAAAAAAAAGGACAGTGTAGAATGCTGTTGCTTCATTTAACTCCTGGACTTTGGCAAGAAATCTGGTGACTGTTAAGTGCGTAACCACCTCTCAAGTCTCAAATGGATAAAATTTTCGTGGGGGTAAATAGTAAACAAAAATGATGTAGACGAGTAATAATTCAAGCCATTTTCTACAAAAGTTTTATATAGACACCGGAAGGACTACATAAAATTCTCCAGTGCAACTAGCTGAATGAGTTCGTTTATGAAACGCGACGTTTCGGCAGTCATTCTGCCGCCACTGTCAAGTGACTGCTGCCAGTGGGTGATGGAGCTTCTTATATACCGCGCTGAGTCCGTCCTTCGTCATTTTTCCTGATTTGACTGCTGGCCTATAAAGAAAATACTCGCTTAGTTACCAGAGAGAATTTAATCTGAATACAACGCCGAGAAAACCTTTAGTCTTACCAGGAGAACTAGTTTGGTCTTCGATTATTTGTAGAAGAAAATTGGTCATTGTGAAACGAATTCAATTAATTATATTAACAAGCTAAGTGGAAATAATAAACTGAATTTCCGAATGAATTATAGCTTTTATGGGATCCAATCTGTATATACTTTCAACTCCCGGCATGTGAAGCCCAAGAGGCTGGCTGTTGGGAGATATGACGGGCCTATTCAGCAGGAGGCTTTTGCCTTAAGCTCCCAGGATTTTTTATTCTTATTTTTTCCTACGGGGTCCTCTCAGTTCTGCAGTTTTTTCCCCGCTGGATTCATGGAGGTATAGCTCCACTCTCCAAAATGACCTTTGGAACTAGAGGTGGAGATGATGGGGTCAACACCACGCTTAGGCCATTTTTTTTTGTGAGTTTCTCCACGGTATTCATTTGAGAGCAGGCTGAGAGGACCTAAGGGACCGTTCCGGACTTTAAACTTCGATTAAAATCGTCGGTCTCGTCGGGGATCCAACTCTTGTTGACTGGGCCACATACAGGCACTCTGCCACCTGAGCTACGCGGCTAAATTTTTTCTTTAAACTAAAACAAATAACAGAATTTAACATTATTACAAAGAACATAATTTTGAAAAGTAGAAGAAGAGACAGAAAAATAAATATTTTATAGTTGAACAATAGAAAACATAATGCAGAATGGTTGATAAGAAACGGGTGTAATACTGCTAATGATAACAGATGGTGACGGATGATATGATAGGTGAATGTTTGGATGATAATGGGTGGATATAGGTTCAGTGGTACGTTGATTGTTTAGACTGAATTGTAAGTATTTTAGAGCTTCAGGTATAAATTTAGATGGATACGAAATGTAGGAGGCCCAGCGTAGCCTTCCAGCCACCCCCCCCCCCCCACACTGGACCAAACCACGTAGTTTGTGCACGCACTCTAACGGATTTAAATTCATGAGCTTTAAACAGATAGCAGCACACATACGAACGCAGAGAAACTGGAGGATGGAAATAAATAGGTAAAGATACCCGAGTGTGACCACTTGCGCTTTTTAAATAAACATACTGAAAGTCGATGCGAACGACAAGCCTTTAGTCCCAGTCGCTGCTTGACAACCCTGCGACCAAACATCGGAAGTTCGGCGCCACTGTGATGAAGTATGCACCAAGCTGAAACAGAAATTAGTAATCTTAGACCTTATAAACGGAATCGCTGTTTTTAAAATTAGTTTATAATTACCCATGTAAAAGGAGCAGTTTGTCAAAAATTTGTAATGCCACGTTATAAAGGAAAAAGCTGTCAATCACAAGATTAAAACAATGTTAAATTAATGCAAGCAGATATCATGGATACGTGTTTGAACTTTTTGTTGCATTTCTTAGTAAGCGAGTTTTTTTTTTTATTGGTACAAGAGACGGCTAAAGTTTGATAGCCTACATTATCAGTAATATCTCACTAACAGGAAGGAGCGATCGTCCATCAAACCAACAGAAGTCCTCTACACTGTGGTGACCATCTCTTCTAACCAATCACCCGGTATAATGAGCCTCAAGAATAGATATTTCCAAAATACAGTCATTCCGGTAAGTATTGAACACGCCACCATGAAACATTCAGATGCATGCTACTGATTCCCCTATAAAATCATGCTTCAGACTCAACGAGCATTGTGTCAACTCTTCGTTCTCAGTTTGCCCATGTTATTTAAAAAATATTCTCATGAAATTACTTTCAATGTCACAAATACACAAGTCAGAAATAAGATTGCAGTATTACACGGGCTTCGTAGAACTCCCTTTAAAGATAACTCGAAGCAGAGCCTGGTGGCTACACGAGCCAGGCACTAGTGAAGACATCCTGATTCGGCTACACTCCGTACGAATGCCGGGATAGTTTCTTCCCGTTCCTTGCTCACAATTCTTTACCGGATATAATAACTTCGACGTCGTATAGCCCACAAAAAATAACAACCATAATGGCTACATCATTCACAAAATGGCTCAGGATTTAAGAACTTAACTAGGGAGAGATATCTGGCTGTAATTTTTACGAAGCTATGGTGCAATTCTTTGCCTTATTCTTGTGAGGTATTGTAGGACTCTCTGTAGTTCAGTGTTGTGTACAATTGAGATTCTCTTGGGTTAACAGAACAGCAGGCAATGTTAAGTCACGACAGAGGGCGAATGGGCGATCAACAGAAGGAATATCTCACTTGGTGGCTCAACAGTCCTTTAGGATCTGCCGACCAATTGCCTTTCCTGTAATTTTACCAAGAAACTATAAGAACTTTCTGTTAAGGCGATACGTTTACTAGTTTCACACGCAAATTAATGTCTGCTTTTCCAATATTTTTATCAAATATGCTGAAAATTTTCCCATACTCTTAGTAGATTTATCATCTTGGTATCCATTTTCTGCTACTGTAAAACTCACAATTTAATATTTTTTTAAACTAAGTCTGTAAAATAATTCTGTTTTTGTTGCAGGTGAGTTTCTGGTTGTTTCCTGACTGGCTGGTGAGTGTGTACTTTCTTAAGCTTTAATTTTCTGAAGAACAATCAATCCCTGTCAACCATTTCACTAAATAACAGCTAGTTGCAGGGCTGATACACAACGTTCGCCACAAACGATGATAAATCCAATAAATTCCTGTTTGTTACTAGCGTCCAATAATGCAGTAACGTTTCCCGTCCAAATTTCAATCTATCGTTAAAATGATGCACCACTCTATACCCATAGAAGATTGGAGCGATTAGCGAAAAGAGGCTCCACCTTGTCCTTCGAGTTAAACAGTTCCTTAAGGCAGCCCAAACTATTAACTGCCAACACCACAGAGTAACAGAAGTATGCGGGATCTACCGCATCCAAGATCCAAAACGTATGAGACTCTTCCGCTCTTCAAACGTACATTGTCGCCCAAAGAGTTCTCGCGATTCACATGGAGTGAGTGAGCACTACTTTTAGATATGATGTTTGAAGGTCGTGCTCGTACGTTACGTTTTCCATTAAAATATGAGATGAGAGTGTTTTCCATATACTTTGCATCTACAACAGTAGCTAACTCAGTGGGGAGTCGTGTGACATATATGCCACATGTAACCAGCCCACCCAGATCCATAATATTACTAATTACAGTTGCTTATTTCAAATATAACTATAAATTTTCTGTTTCTTGCATTAAAAAATCAAATAATAATAATGAAGCCTTATTCTGGAGTTAGGAAATCCACTGCTATTGCGCCCAACAAAGACTCGCCAGCTAGCTAGTTGCCGCGCAGAGCAGTACACTCGTAACATAGCTACATTACATTCAGTGCAGTCCGTGGGAGGTTGTTGAACAGTAATGACATGGTGTAAAGGCTCCTCTACACAATCGCCCATGATGGGCGACTATAGGCACGCACGGTTGTGAAGAGGGCATAATCGTCTGTGGCCATCATTGCCTGCAGTCGTGAGTAATCGGTTGGTTTTCGGTATACCAAAGAAATGCGTGCCGATGACAGTGCGCGTGTCCACACATCGCCCACCATTCTGTCGCACGGCAGAGGTAAAAAATATGACTGTTTCATAACCAATGGAGATATTTTTTGCACTAGATATTCAAAGTCGCTTGATGACATGCGATCGAAGTTATCAAATTCTGATGATGGTTCTGCTAGAAGTTCGGCTAGTTGTTTATTCATGGTTTGTCTGGGTTGGGGGGGGGGGGGGTGGTGAACCATGTATATGGACGAAGAGTGAAAACGAAGTAGCAGGCAAGAGTTGCCTAGAACCTTACACAATAATAGGAGGCTCGGCACCTTGTTCAGTTGCGGTGAATAGTCAACATCCATCATCTGCTCTTCCTCTATCTATTTTACATGACTTTTTTTGTTTTTGATGCTCATTCCGGAAATGGTTATATGTACTAAGCGAATAGCCTGTGTTATTTTCCTTTGTGGATCGTTTCTGCCTGGTACTTATTTAATGTTTTGCAGTTATTTGCGGAAGATTATGGTAATCTCTTCTTCAGTTACACGGTCGCCTTTTATTAATTTTTAAATACGTTACAGAAATTATCTGAATGATAAAAGATTCGTAAGCCTTTCTTTGTACTTATTATAACTTTAATTCAGTAAATTAATTATTATTCAATGTTCCGACGACTCCAGCCGAAACTACAGAGATAATATCTACATCAAACTTCCTTCTGAGGTTACACGGTTCGTAAATGGCATTTGCGATGATTTAATTCAATATCACGACTCAGACATTAAAAAAAAAACAACTAACTAAAACAAAACCTCAAGGAATCTCTAAAGCTATGATTGCGTAACATATACACAGACGGAAAAAAAAATCCCAACACCAAGAAAGACTTGTGTTAGATAAACGAAATTTGGTAGGCGTGTTTATACATCTGAAAGATGACATCGATTCAAATTTCGCGCTTCGCGCATAAGTGTGGCGCTAGTAGCGCTACTCAGAGCTTGCAAATCAGGTTTGCTTTAAATACGCGCTGTAAAGTTTGTGAACGTTATTTACCGCTGAGATTTGACATAGTGAGTTGATGTTAGCCAAGAATGCCTTTAAGAAGACGAAGAAGCCATTATCAACAGCTCACCGAGTTTGAACGAGGTCGTGTAATAGGGCTACGAGAAGGTGGATTTTCTTTTCGCGATATTGCAGAAAGACTTGGCCGGAATGTATCCACTGTGCATGATTGTTGGGTGCAGTGGTCAAGGGATGGTACTGCCTCAAGAAGACCGGATTCCGGGAGGCCACGTGGCACTACTGAGAGGGAAGACCGCCGTATTCGGCGTACAGCTGTGGCGCATCGTACTGCGTCTGCGGCAGAAATTCGAGCTGCAGTTGGTACCACAGTGACACAACGAACTGTTAGAAATCGGTTACTTCAAGGACAGCTCCGAGCCAGGCGCCCTGTAGCGTGCATTCCACTGACTACAAGCCATCGCCGTTTGCGACTCCAGTGGTGTCAAGCCAGAGCTCATTGGAGGACGGAGTGGAGATCTGTTGTGTTTTCTGATGAAAGCAGGTTCTGCCTTGGTGCCAGTGAAGGCCGAGTGTTGGTCAGAAGGAGGCCAGGGGAACGCCTGCAACCAAACTGTCTGCGGCCTAGACACACTGGACCTACACCTGGAGTCATGGTCTGGGGAGCAATTTCCTATGACAGCAGGAGCACTCTTGTGGTTATACCAAACACACTGACTGCAAATTTGTACGTCAGTCTGGTAATTCAACCTGTAGTGCTGCCATTCATGAACAGCATTCAAGGGGGAGTTTTTCAACAGGATAACGCTCGCCCTCATACCGCTGTTGTCTCGCAACGTGCTCTACAGAGTGTCGACATGTTACCTTGACCAGATCTGTCTCCAATTGAACACGTATGGGATATCATTGGACGACAACTCCAGCATCATCCACAGCCAGCACTGACCGTCCCAGTATTGACAGCACAAGTACAACAAGCATGGAACTCCATACCACAAAGTGACATTCGAAACCTGTATGACACAATGCATTCACGTTTGCAGGCTTGCATTCAAAATTCTGGAGGTTACACCGGCTATTAATTTAACAGTATTTCACATTTGAAATGCATTTTCTTGAGCTTAAATTAACCTGTGATCTTGAAAATTTAATCAATTAAACATGTTAACTTGACAAATGCATTGTCCAAATTTCATTACTCTACAATAATTTTTTCTTGGTGTTGGGATTTTTTTTTCCGTCTGTGTAGTAACTTATTAATCCGCGATCACCACAAGTCGCTATCACTTTGACATCCATTTTTAGCAGACAACAGTCAGTAAATGAAAATTCACAGACAGCAACTTATGATCGCGACGATGATGGCCACTTTTTTAATCCTCCATCATGGGCGATTGTGAAGAGGAGCTATCGCGGTTGTGTAGATGATCGCGACGATGATGGCCACTTTCTAAGTGCCCATCATGGGCGATTGTGTAGAGGAGCCTTAAGGTTATAGAGTGATGATGCAGAGGTCTCCAATTGAATGTTTCAGTGGAATGAAAGATGTGTTGAAAAATATTAGTAGCAAAGGAGAAAGTTGTGAAGACTTTGTAATTTTAATTTGCTTTGCGACGAGTTCTATAATAAATGAAGTTAAGTGTACATCGTATTATTATTTGTACAATAATAATACCTCTCACTGAAATATTTAAGAGAACTGAATTGAGAAAAGAAATAGTTAAGAGAAGAGTGGCGGCAACAACCTGCTCATACGCTCGAAACAGAAGAGGGCCATCTGTCAGATGTGTGGTAGGGGTGTTGTAATCGGAGGAATAGTTGTATAGCTTATTGAGCGAGAAAGTCTTCGTTCTTACATTACCATTGCTTTACTACAGTCTGCTGTGACATCACGGACAGTGGCAGATCTGTTGCCTTATCAACTAGCACGCACCAACGAGCTTTGTTTCTCCACTTCTCTCGAATGTCAGTCTATCTGACGTCTTCTTTGATTGCGTCAAACAGCCTGAATTTTGGTCTCCCACGTAGCCTCTTCCTTTAAAAGTAACCATATCTTTGAGGAGATCCCCATCCCTTCTCATTAACTGACTATACCGCGTTAGCCTAAGCCTTTTTACTATTGCAACTAAATCAGAAAGCTGGTACAAATTTCTCAGCTCTCTGCTTTTTTTCTTGTATTTTTCTCTTTAACTAAACCAAAAAATTCTATGATAATCCAATTTTAGAATGCGGTTAACTTATTCTCAATTTTATTTCCGTTAAAGTTCATAATTGGCACTCTACAGTTATTACAGTCTTCTATATCATAAGTTTCAATGCTCTTGTCAATAATTTTGACTTTAACATTTTCTCCTTAAAAAAAAAAACTCCTATTCTCTGCTCGTATCCTTACGTGAATCTCGTTTTTCATAGTTTTCCTCTCATTCAACAACGCTCCAATCTACATAAAATCTTCTAATTTCTCCAAAGTTATCTATTCATATCTGTCACCGTTGGTCATACATTGTGATATCTGCTGGATGTTTACAACAATAAGCGTGTTAGCCCTACGATCAGGACTGGAGGACCATGGTATCTGTCTTCACCTGGCTCATCAATAGACGACGTTTCCGGCTTGGGTGAGCTTGCCAGGAGTTTATGCTCCCGCCGGCATAGCCCTCTAGATCCTTTGAGCACGCAAACGTCCCAACCACGGCTGGCTAACGATACCTCGGGGATTGCTTTATCGTGATTAAAACGCTGTTGAGAAAAAAAACAGTCACATGGAGACTGCCCAAGAATGAGTCATTAGAAAGAAAATACTTAAAATATAGAGTAAATTGGATCTTAGAACTTCAGGACATAGCAATTAAAAGTGGGTGATGTACTGAATTAATTTAATCTTGACAGGTTCATTAAGATCAAGTAAAAAGTTGTTTCAAGTTTTGTTGTCTTGTGATATAGACAAATATATAAATTACCAATCTGTATTCAGACTGTTGGTTAAGGAAATACGATAGTGTAAGTAGTTATTGTTAACCGGGTAGTGACGAAAATAGAAAGTAGATTTACAACAACCATATTATTTTATGCTTATGCCACCCAGGCAAAAACATTATAATGCAATAGAGAAATATATATACAAATTAAAGAGCTAACAAAGTACAGAAACTGCTTGAAAGAAATTCTTAGATTAATAATCAGTTTTCCATCGTTTCTCGAAATTACTCGAGGGATTTTCTTTAAAAAAGACGATGGCCACATTCCTTCCCGTTTTTGGCTCCAATCCTTCAAGCGCCTAAATTTACCTCGACATCAACGATGGGTAAAGCCATAAGAAATAATTGATTAGTAATGTAGGCGAAGGAAGACAGAAAAATTTTTATCGAAGAAATGAAAGAGAAACTAGGTTACTAAGTTTCTACGAAAATCACACGATGTTACAGCAAACACGGTGTTTTGGGACAACAGAAGCAGAACGCACAAGTGTACGCGTAAACGTCCACGAGAAGAGGGAAACTATCGAGTACCTTAGAGCTAAAGTTTTACATTTCCTGGAATGAAATGCAGTTCTGTCACCATGAAAATTTCTTGTAGTAAAACTTTTGTAACCCCAGGTAGGTGGAATAGAGTCGATCATATTCAATCCATATATAAATAATCAAAATAATAGAATGTTAGAAACAAGTGAAATTAAGATTTTAAAAGCAATAACAATAAAAAATAACAATTTCACCCAAGATATACAAAACTTAGGCAAGTTGATAAAAAGTGGAATTAATACAAAACTATGATGGATAGATGGATGAATAAAAATTAGAGAATCAGGCTACAGCTTACAAATAAGGAATAGGAGGAAAAAATCGATAATCCAGGATGCATGACCCAAAGATTGACGTCCATTATGAATTAAATGATTTCTCAGTTGCTAGTCAAAATTTCATTAGAAAGAAAAAAATGCCAACAGTATTCTTTTTATGTAAGAGTAGATGTACAGTACCATTTTCATGTTCACAAAAAAATTGATAAATATGCGAATTACACTACTATAAAACTGATACAACATGATTTATAATAACTACCTGGGATAATAAAAAGAAGAGGTAGAAAACTAGAGGTGAATAATAAGTACAAAGAAGCAGTTTTGGCGTTATTTTTTTTTTTTATGATTTCATCAAGACAACGACGAGTCACTTTTGACGTCTATACTCTTCGAAAATCTTAAACAGGAAAATATGTTTGAAAACGTTTTAAAAAAAATTCAAGCATCATGTATTAAGAAAGGGAGGAATGGTCGGGACACATAACGATCTGTTTTAAAGTGAGCGAGGCAAGCCTGCAGGGAGCGATTAATGAATTTACAGATAAAGTTGAATGTTGAATTTCATGAAATAAAGATACTAGTGTTTGATAATATAAATTTAGGGATAAAAATAGATAGAACTGTGGGATAAAACTATCAAAATAATAGTGCAGGAGTTTGTGGAAACGTAATGAAGCTTAACGAATTAGTCATTGTAACGTCAACTGAGTAAGACCGCATTTAATATCAGTTGAAACCCGAAACTGTGATAAGATGACGCAAAGACAGTCTAATCACTGCTTTTACGACCGAAATATTACAGGAGTTGTGACGTAGGATAAGAACAAACTTGGGTGCCCTTATCAGTCGCCATTAGAAGCAATTTGGCAAAGTTTAGTATAATTTAACTGCTGCGGAGTGCATACTCCTCCAGCAGTTTAGTAACAACTAGTTCACAAACGCCAGTCAAATATGGTGATAGCTGGAATTTGTCCTGCTAAAGTTTCTAAGGAAATCTGACAACGATCTTTTTTACTGATATTGTTGCTGATATGAGTAACCTTTCTCTGATTATATTCTCGGAGTATTTGGCTACGATATTTTTAAATGTATTTAACTTAAAGGAAATTTTAATGTTATGAAAAAGTTTCTAAGTATAATTTTAAATGAGATTCACCAATACATATTTTATTGATATATTTCGCGATTACCAACGTTTCGTGAAAACTTTCTTGTGAGTATTTAATAAATTTCCCACTTTCTTATCTTCTGTCGAATAAAGCTGGATATGGAACATATCTTTTCTCGACTTTTAAGGCAATGGGGGCTTCTCTTCCACATAGAACAGTCAACCCTTCTTCTTTTGGAGTTAAATAAAACCATTAATTATTCCCGAGATGCGTCCAGAGCCTCTAATTTATATAACCTCGTTCTAATAACTGTTACAGCAAATACAACGTAATCATCGAATGTTCTCCTTACTTGAATTTCTGCAGCTAGTCGCCATAAATAAACAAAAAGCGACATATAAATTAAAGTGAAGGTCGAACTGTGATTTTTTTAATCTTTACTTCGAATTACAATTTCTTATTTCTCCTCGTCGTATTTTTTATGCATTACTTTTAGCTGTCATCGCAATTTATTTTAACAATTTAAGCGCAAATAAAATCAAATGAAATTATTTAATTGAAATTTCCACTTCCTTCTAGTAGTATAAGCACATATAAAGTCAGTGCAGTTATTCATTTAAAATTTCTCGGTCAGACCAGCAGCGCTGTGGTGGCGCCCAGTACAACTAACAGTTCTTGTATCATTGGACTTGCCGTAGGTTATCGAGTTGACATCCAGCATCCGTTGAACCCATTTTATTAAAGTGGATGATGACATTATTTGAACTTGGTGAGCATGCAGCTTACAAGAAATTCATTGAAGCAAATTTTACTCTCGAAATCTATATGTAATTATGGTTTGATATATTCAATATAATACTTGCACAAATTGCTTTTTTTTTTTTTTTTTAAGAATCTGAGATGACTTTGATATAAGCACATTTTAATACTTTACCAGAAACTCGAAACATCTGATAGGAATGAACGTGCATGCATACCATCATCACATAATAGTGTAATATCTTATTCTAGATATTTTTTCTTCTGATGGTAATTGTTCTTACGGTCTATTAGTTTACGGCTGTGACAGAAGAGGAAGCGGATAACCCGTAGTGCTGTGGAGTGTCAGTGGCGGGTTCGGTGGTGCGGGGACCAATCAGGCCGCCTAATGAAGCCGACTGCGGTGAATGGGCTGGTGGCCCGCAGAGCCACTGACCTTCCTCCGGCTATCGACCGCTCGCGGGCCCGCAGAGGCATCTGCAGGTGGCTTAGCTCGCTCAGTCGTCGGTGCCACCAAGTATTCGCTCTCTCCTTTCATCAAGAGATACGCTGATGAGCCAAAATATTATGACCATCTTCTTAATAAAGCGTTGGCCATTTTTGTAAGACAGTACAGCATAGATTCGGCATGGCATGGATTCAACAGGCCCTTGATATGTTTCCGAATGAATCTGGTACCAGATGTATAAACAAAGGACACGCAATTCCCCTTAAATTTCAGTCCGATGGTTTGTGGGGGGAAATGGCGCCCGTTAGCGTCACAGATGTGTTCTATCGGCTTGATATCAGGAGAATTTTGTGGTCGAGACATCGATGTCAATTCACTGTCATGCTTCTCCAACAACAGTAGCAAGTGCGGCCTTGTGAAAGGGATAGTTATTCTGCTGGAAGATGTCACTGCTGTCGTGGAAGTTGTGAAGCGTGAAGAGAAGCAGGTGGCCGAAATAATTTTCACTTAGTCCACAAGTCATGGTACCTTCTATCATTCCCACAAGTCCCGTGGCAGCCTAGTTGACTGTTCTCTACAGCATAATACTGACACCACTGTTTTAGTACGTGGCACGGTGCGTGTTTCGAGCAGCCGTTCGCTATAGAGACGGCGTATCAGGATACGACTATCGACCTGGAGTAACAAGAAACGTGAATCATCTCACCAGATGATACGTTTCCATTCATCTACGATTATATCCTCATAATTTTGTGCCCAGTGCATTCGTAATTGACAATCTTTTAGGGTCAACATGCAAACTTATAGGGACTGTCTGCTTCAGATCTCCATGTTTAACAATGTACGTTGAGCGGTGTTCTCAGACACACTTGTGTTTGCACCAGCATTGTATCCGGCTGTTAGAACTACCACATGTTTGGTCCACCGACCGGGTTGAGGTGCTAAGCAGTACCTGAGCCGAAGCCCTCTGCCGCCTCCCCGACCACACCATACTATCGTACCACTTCACTACGCCCCCGCCGCGGAATTGCGCTCTTCCGAATCACCTGCCATTACAGCAGGGACGGTGAGGCTAGGCGCATTTCGCCACCCCTTATGGGTGCCCACGAGGAACGACACGAACGCGGGGCCTCCACGAACCAGGCCGAAGATCCTTCCATAACCTGGCTGTATAGCATAAGCCTCTCTGTGGTTCCTACGCGTAACACCCGGCCCCACCCAACCCCGCTGGGCGGGCGGAAGCCGTAGCGACCAGGCCCCGCGCAGAATTGCCCCTTCGCACCATCCACCAAGCCCGAAGACCGAGCGTATCGTCCCCGAATACGCGGTTTCTCACACTACGGCGCACTCCTAGTGCGCTTTCCACCACACCAGTCTGACACTTGTGTCAAGTGCGAGGACGGGTTCCCATGCACTCGTCCAAGCTCCACAGAGCACGGTCGTAGTGCATGATCCCGGTACGGCGGCCCGAAGGTCTCACAGTGTTCACAGGGTAAATGCTGCCCCACCCCAGGTAAAACCAATGCAGTACCAGTCCACACTTATATGAAGGACCTACTATGGCAGCATAAGAGACAGCTCCCACCAGCAAGGATGCGAACCCTGAGCCCCAGGGACCGAATCCAGAGGGGGCGAACCACAAACAAGAACAGTCCCCAAGACCGTGGTACTGGCCCCTTCATTCGACTCCAGGGAATATGCAGCGCTGGATGCAGGCACATTAAGCCTCTGGGGTGCTTGGTCTTCGTTCACCAGGATACCCCCAACACCAGAGCAGTCAGGGCAATGTTGCTCACTGCTCTTGAGCTGCGGTCAACACCGTAGTGCGCCAAGATGCAGCTTGACCACCCACAAGCCATCCGTCCAGCAGGCGACGCGACCCCCTCTGAACCCCCAGTCTCAAGCCGGGAGCGACGGGACTGTGGACGCCAGGCATAAGACCAAAACTAGCGGTTTCAAAGTTTGCCAGTCATCACAATTCATAAAAAGCTTTTTACAGACACCTCCAACCTCATCCTCCAGAGGGAGAAAAATTTCCCCCAATGCCCTAACTTGCACCTATAAAGATACAAGAAAGGCATCGGGGGGACACGGGACACCCGGATGCGCCAGACCCGTACGCTAGGTCTCCCCGGAGGGAGGCCCAAACCCCTGGGGGATGTTAGAACTACCACAGATCGCCACCTATCCTACTTGACAGAACGGGCAATCCCCCAACCTTCACGTTCTATGATGAGGCCTGGACCTCCACCACAAGATCGCCTACTCGTCGTTTCTCCATCCCTCAACCACTTTCCACTGATAATCGCCGCAGTAACACACGAACAGTTTATCAGCCTTGCCGTTTACAAAATACTCGTTAATAGTCATAGGGCCATAACAATCGGCCCTTTGTCAAAGTTACTCCGGTATCTTCGCAAAAAGACCGCCCATGCGCCTTAGCATGTCTTATATCATTTACTTACCGTAAGACTTACCCGTAACATCACCAGACTGCATTCAATATCACGATGGGCAGTGGTCAAAATGTAATGTCATTTCAGACCATAGACTAGCTGATTCTGACATAATTGTCACATTGTGAAAGTTTCTCCGCGTTGCTTCAACATTTTTGTTGCGTGCATTTCACTGATATGCCTCTTATGACAGTTCTCATATTCGTTTCTGACTGTGCATTGTTCAATCTCTCTTTCAATAATATGTAGCTGTTCTTTACAATAATATCTGTGTTCCTCTGGAAGTGTAAGTACTTTTTCGAAATCATTCTAAGTAAATTTCGTGCAATCATTGGTATACACAACAACCGTGATTTAGGGGTTCACAAAGTGTTTTATCTAACGCAAAATATTACCAGCTGTTGTTTGAAATGTCTGTAACGCTAACTGGTTTTCTGCTGTTTCCGTACACTTCTTGTAAATTTGACGATAGTAGGAGTTGGTACCGATCTCTTCCACGATTTTCTTCTGAACTAATATTACCAACTCACCAAGACAGTGGATGAGCAGTTTACGCTTTGGTGCTACATTTTGGAGTACACGAATTTAGGCCATCCAGATTTCCATGAATTCTGAAAATCACTCTAGACGAATGCCGGGATGGTTCCTCGAAAAGGCAATGGCTGAATTCCTTCCCGTTCTTATCCCTCACTCCTTCGCGCCTCTGATGATCACGACGTCGATTAGGCGTAAATCCGTAGTTAAAAAGTTAGAAAGACACAGACATGTTTTGAGAGACAAGAACTATCTAATTAATAAAATCATCTCGAGCTTTCCATCGGGAGAGCGCGTCCATACGAGGCGCTCCCAATGGAAAGATCGAGAAGATTTTATCCATCTGATTCACCGAGAAAGGCTACATTCATTCAAGAACTTCCGCCGATGGTCGATCCGTTTTCTGTCAATGTGCCTAGCGGCTTAGCATATGTAGTCACGCAGTAAGCTGCCACCGCTACGGAAAGGCGACCACAATCGAAGACAGATAATGTCAGACAGTCATGAAAATTGAACAATGGTGTTATTGAGATCTGATTCTCTCACTTACCTCTATAAGGAACGTAAAACATGAAATTTTCATGTATGAAGAAAGATCTCTCTTACATTTACCTTCAGTCTAGCTGCGATACAAACCTGTTTATAAGCGCACTGAAAATTATTACCGTGACAAGGGGATTTATAAAAATGTACTGTGAACATGTTTTGGTACCAGTTGTGATACGCATATCTGGGAGGAACTGACTGGTCAACCTTAATAATAATTTCGTATGGCATTATTAGCTGGGGTATGCCTGAAGGGTTCAGACGCCGATTAACAGAGTTTACATTTCTCGTGAATGCACTTCTGTCATGGCTACCTTAACGTAATCCGGTAATCCTGCATGGTATAGGGGACCTAAGGTTAGCATAGAATCCAATTTCGGAATCATTCTACCGTACTTCACATTACACAGAAAGCTTTGTTAGAGGTGATGTTCGGGTTAAGGGAATGGGTTTTCAACGGGGGGACCTTTTGACCTCCATTCAGTTGCCTCAACCACAGAGCCACCAGACACCAGACCACTCTACTGGTGAACCTTGACCATTACATTGCGATGAATACTAACCCCATACTTTTTGCCTCGATGCTGGTTTCTGCAGTTTCCGACTTGTTTTCTACTATTAACTCCCTGTGTATACTTGTAATCCACTTCCGTATCTATCAATGCCTTACGTCGAGATTAAACACAAGGTCATCTTTTAACCTAGCTTTTTTTTTTTTTTTTTTTTTTTTTTTTTTTTTTTTTTTAATGGCATTCGGCAACGGAGGCCATACAGCCAGCTCAATGTGTATTTTTTTCCAATGTATGGACGCCACAGGACGGACAAGACATTCACACAGACACACAACACTTAACATCCATGCCCGCGGCCGGATTCGAACCGGCGGCCTTCGGCACGTGGAGCTAGCACTCTAGCCCCTACGCTACCGAGGCCGGCTTTACCTAGCTTACTGAATAATAACCACCACTGCTACCCGGAAAAAAATTACACTGAATAATTATGAGCTGCTCAAAGAAGATAATCATAGCCATGAATGGCGGATTAAGATAAAAAGGAGGCAGTATGATGATGTCAACCATTACTATTTGAAAGCGACTGTTCCATAGCTGCGTGTGACTTTACAAAACTTATCTCCGTCAGTGAATAGCAATGCTCTGTACAGTCTAGAAGATAGTGAGTTTCCCAGACCTTCACTTCCATAGTGTCGATTTCTTTCTGTTCTTTTTAATTAGTTATTATTCATTTTTAAAAACAAGCTTTCCTTACATAACTCAGTATTTAAGGTACACATAAAAAATACGCTACGGTACCTTATAAAATCACAAAACTATTTCCATATCAATAACAAATACTAAATTCGAAAAGAAGGTATCTAAGGCTATGGCAAACAGTTTCATGGACCCTATAGTACATTACACATTCACAAACAAGAAATACAATAATTTTTACTAATGTAGATATGTGGATGATGTCATCTGCCATATAGAAGAAACAAAACATAAAATATTGATAATATCACAAAGAAATTAAAAATACATTAGTAACAAAAAGGACGGAAGCGAAAAAGAAACTGAACTTCTTGTACATAACAGTAACCAGAAAAATTCTATTGCACGCATTCTGTATATACAGAAAACCCAAATCATAATACATAACTCTTTTAACGATCCTAAACAGGCAGCACTGAGGCACATGCTAAACAGACTAAATACTTTTACCTCCAATCTAGGAATACTAACCAATAACGCAAATGGCAAAGAATAATCAATATAGTGAAAACATGATTGAACATCTCAAGAATAAAATAAAAATAAAAGAAACTTGAAGCATTATATCACATATCAGCACCCAGAATGAAACTAAAAAACAATGGTACACCATGACTTTCGATAGTAGCATATATAGAAATCAAGAAACAAAAATTTTTTTTTCAGGACACATAACGCAGTATACAAACAACTGAACAGCAACATTTGGCATGTACCAGGAAATGGGAATATATCAATTTACATGCCAACAGTGCCAGATCTTCAAGAACTTTAACATAACATACAAGAAACACGTAGCAAATAATATGTTCAATACATTTACATTTGCGAAATATTTATTAGACCATAATCATCCCTAAACCACCATGCAGACAGACAGGAAAATACAAAAATTAAGTAACCCAAAATGAATCACTTAACTGTTCAAGAAAGCTACCAAATCCACAGGAATGGAATAAATAATACTAAACGAGTTGACCACTTAACAAATAAATACTTTTTAAACACACTAAAAACAGAGATAAAGCCATTACACGTGAAATTAATACAGGACTTCACATAATAATACGACTGGAACATAGATATAATTTGACAGAAAGTAAACATATATACAATAATAGAAATAAGCGAAAGTAGATTGGCACTGCTGTAGTCATAAGCATAAAAAATAGGTGAAACAAATTATTTTTTTATTTACAGGTGTGTAACTTTTTATGAAAACATTAGCAATAGCAACAATTGATAGATTCCAGATAACAATTGGCAGAATGTTTAACTGTTATTTTAAAAACTGGTCTATGAAAGTTTATAAACTACTGTTCCAGATAGCCTTGTTAGGATTATCACTATATCTGTAAGAACAAATAACATTCACTATAATAAATGATTGTAGACGGCATTTTTTTCCACAAAATGTATTGTTCTCACCTTTTTTTTAATCCAATTTCGTAAAATTGGTCTACACATTAGCCTAGCCGTCGCTGTACTTCATCTCCAAATCATCTTTAAAAAGAATAGAATTAATATTGTTTTCTTTATTTTAGACCAACTTGATTACAGTCATAATACTTATGAAAAGTGGAAGATTTGATTGGTGCGTCACTCTTGAAAAAAAATATTTTAAAGTGTTTCTACGTGTTTGGTATCTGACGTTTGGAATTTCTTCGGTATGTCTTCTTTTTTATGACCAGTAAAATGCATTATAACTAACAACTGAAATATATTCCACGACTATACCATAATCTGAAAATCTGTGGAACGTTCTTCAGATATGAGTTAAAATTTTAGGATTTTGTGTTTTTTGTCGTCAGTTTTGTCGGCAATATCAGAGTTGTGCCACTGAGCACTTTCCGCTTGCCAGCCGACCTTTAATGCTGAGCGCTTGGCTGCCTCATTATTCCCCGCGAGAGGCAAGACGCCGGGGGCACAAGTGCAACGAGATGGGGCAACTTGCCTTTGGAAGGTGTTCAGTCCGCTGATACCTGCACTGGTTATATACTGGTGTCTGGGAAACCTGTAAAATGTAACATGAGGAATTGTTGATAATCTCTTGAGAAAAAACAGGTTTTTTTTACGTACTAGTATTTAGTTTCGTTGAGTAAATAAGTGCTTGATTTGAGGGTGTGTAGCGGTAGCGTTCTGGCCTCGCATTCGGTAGGACGTGGGTTTGAATCCCTGTTTGGGAATCCAGATTGGGTTTTCCATGGTTTCCCTAAATCACTCCAGGCGAATGCCGGGATACTACCTTCAAAAAGGTCATGGCCGAATTCCTTCCAGTTCCTTGTATTCAGTCCTTTCCCGCCTATTATGACCTCGACGTCGACGAGGCGTTAAGTCATAAGCAAAAAAATAAAAATAATGAATTGTCATATGAGCATACAAATAAAGGACTTTTTAGGAATCACGGTAGTGATACATCGTGAAATTATACGGTTTTTTGAAGTTCGTGAGCAGTTAATTGCTCATTAATCTCTAGATCAGACAACCTTGGGCCATAGCAAGCAGCTGGACAGTGGAAAAAATTGTTCTCTCTGAAAATGAGGTAAAAACATAAAATCTGCGGATGAAACTGACTGTTTAGCTTCACTCATGCACAAATATAAAAGATGAACTTCTCTTCCTTCTTCATTCATACAGATCACAGACACATTATTAAGCCTGCATTTGATATTTTGCAATATATTGCTAAAAACTTCATTTTCAATTGTCTTAGAAGTTTCTTAATTAATAATTATTATTTCCAGAATCATTCAATCTGAGAACATTCATTGAAATGTTGTGGAAGTAAACGAGGTGGCTGCTATCCATAATAGTTACAATAAGTTTTCAACTTGCTTCACTCATTTCTTACTGCTGTCCACCAGACAAACGATAATACACAACAGATGCAATTCACGTTGGCAGCGCAGACACTATTTGTATTTAGTGGAACATTTTTGGTTACAATTAAAAGGAAAACCAAACAGTTATCACAGATATAATGACTGTATCCCTTAAAAACTGCCAGCTATAACATCACTGTGCTCCGACAGTGACAACATCACAGGTTAAAAAAGTGCGTAGTTTATCGTCAACAAATTATTGTTTTCTTGAAAATGTACATTTGTAGCGTGACGCTGCTTACCAGACATATCGCTAAGAAACTTGTGACAATCTCACAACCCGCCAATTATTTTAATCCACTCTTATGTAATTATTTTTATTATTATTTGATTTATTATAGGTACACAACCCTGAATAATTGAATAACACTTGTAACCTTTTTTTGGTGTAATTTATTGGGTTTTCACAAGTGGTTATCTGTGCAACCTTGGGGTACCATAATAATAATATTATCTTTAAGTTGTATGGTAACAATCTTTGACGCTGTCCAACACAGCGATCAGTGTTCGTTGAGAGACAGCATTAAAAACATGGCATGGCGTGAGTTTGAGGAATAACCTGTGAAACTTGTATTTGATATGAAGTATGTAGAAGCCTATTGAAGTATATCTCTGACATTTAAATTTCTTCAATTAATTGTAATAACTTTCAATTGTTTGGTGCCAACAAGTCATTAATTATCATCAATTAAACTACAATGTGTGTTGAGAGATGAGAATGGGCCTATCTCATCCAAACACACGCTGTTCTTCCAGTTGGGGTGGTAAATGTTAAAAAGTTCCACTTTTCTTCAAAAGCTGTTTTGACAGCTAATTAATTCAAACTAACTGAGTGGTGAGCTCACAAATTAATGTGCGTGCCGGAAGGGGTCGTAGACTGAGAATCGAGATATCCAACAGGAATTTTATTATTATTATTAATTTAATTGCGATAGAGCTAACACACCTGAGGCAATTCCCACAGCCTTACATTTAATCCCTTTTATATACATTTCTAAAATTTTCTTTCATAATTGGAATGTTAAATTCCTCCCCCATTCACCATTATGGTTTACAAATTTTAATTGTAAATTCCTTACGCGTTTTTAGAAAATTATTCATCACTACACCTGGTAATTTGTTCCGATCGCTGACACCCTTATCGACAAAAGAACATTTTTCCACTCCCTTACGCATGAAAACGAGCGTAAGCTTGTGGTCATGGTCGCCTTTCCTCTTCCATGCACTATTCCTAATTGTTCGACCAATATCCCTCCAAGCCCCATCACCAAAATATGCCATGTACATTCCCAGAACTCTCGTCACCCTCTTCCTTTCCTCCAATGACTCCCAACCCAGCTCCCTTATCATATCAGTTACTGACTAGGTCCTGCGATAATTTCCACAAACAAATCTAGCTGCTCTTCTTTGCATACCTTTCAACTCCTGTATTTTATAACCAAAATGTGGGTCCCAAACTACACCACCATATTCAACCAATGGTCTGACCAAAGACTCCCTAACTTCTCTGTTACATCCTCTCATCACCCTCTCCAGTAAATGAAGGGTTTTGTAACCTATTCATACCACCTGCCTAATGTGCTATGCGCAATTTGAGTTTGTTATCAAACGTTATGCCAAGATATTTACTCTTCAGCAACCAATTCCGACCCCATCCTATAATCGTAATTTAACTTTTGTTTATTTATCTGTGTACCTACGTAATAAGCTGACTTTTCTTGGCATTTATCTTCATTCCATGCTGACCTACCCATTTAGATATTCTAATCAGGTCATCCTGCAGCTGTTCTCAGTCTTCACCTGTTTTGATCCTAGTGTATATCATTTTATCAACTGCAAAATACCTAGAATCTGACCGCAACCCATCAACACAGTCATTCTTTAGAATTATGAACAGTAATGGTCCCAATACACTACCCTGTGGCATTCCCATATTTACTTCCACCTCTTTTGATAATGTATTTCCTATTCTAACACTTTTCTCTCTGACTTTTAAGAACTCCTCTACCAAACAAATTACCTTTTTCATCCAATCCAATAGATTTCAGTTTATTTAAAACCATTTTATGGCTTCCTCTGTCAAACGCCTTAGAAAGATCCAGTGCCACAATATCAACTTGGTCTTGTCCATTTCATCTCAAATATCTTGCATATAGCCCACCATCAGGGAATCACATGAATCTCCTTGCCTAAAGCCATGTTGTCTATCTGAAAACCAATTTCTTTCCTCACAGACATTTCTGATATAGTTGCATATCAATCTCTCCATCATTTTGCCTATCACTGATGATGTCAAAATAATTGGCCTGTAATTTTCAACCCTATTTGTAGCCCCTCCTTTATAACCGGTACTGCTATCGCTCTTTTCTAATCCTCTGGTATGCAGCAAGACTCCAAACTCATTTGAAATAAAATTTAAAGGCATCCCACAACCTTTAATAAATCTGTACTAATATCTACATCGGTCCCTTCACGTTTTTTTAACTTTCTGAGTTCCTTCATAATTTCGTGAGAATTTATTTCAAATTTTGTGGTTTCCTCAATTATGCGTTTAGGGAGACTCTCCTCTGATTCATTCCCTCCCATCACAGGATGATTGTCCCTAGTTGTATCACTAAAACAGTCACTCAATATCTCTGCAATTTAAAATCCTCAGTGAGTTCAACTCTATTCTTATCTACAATACTCTGAATACCTTCCCTTCCCCTCAGTTTTCTAATATAACCATAGAAGTTTCTAGATGCATCGTTCATCGGTACTCCTGCATCAATAATATTCTTCATAAATCCATCCTTTGCTTCTGTATGCTCTTAGGGAAGCGTGCATAAACCATGTAGCTCTATTTTGGCCTCCTGTGAAACCCCCCCCCCCCCACGTAGTCCTACGTGGCTTTTGCCTTTCTCCCCCTCCCCCACATGTAGCACGTAGCATTTGTCCCTTTTGATTCCAGAAGACATTTTGTACTGTTTTATCTTGTCAGACTATTGTAAATTACATACGGAGATAATTAACTGAGGGAAATAAATATTCACAAGCTGTTGTGAGTTCTTTTCTTCATTTTAACTGTGAAAAATGTTATGAAAGGAAAGCTACGTGGCCTGGCTCGGAACCCCCCCTTCCCCCCGCGTAGCCTTCCAGCCAACCCCCTCCATCCCCTGGTCCGAGCCACGTAGTTTGTGCACGGTCCCTTATTAATTGATTGTTTATTTGTTTTAAGTATTCCCTACTGCCTTCCTGTCTTTTCAATATATTGTGTTCCCGTCTCACTAGCCTCTTTAACTTTCTCACTTTGTCACATAACAGACCGATAAGCTAACGAACTGTCAAAGTTCATCTGTGTCGGTAATCGATATCCATCATAAGTACGTCGTAGTAATAAACTCTTAGTAAACAGCAAGCAGTCAGTGTATGATTCTGGTGAAGGTAGCGCGCGGCAACGAGAATGTCGTGTACCGGTAAGTGTGGAGTAGTAATATTCTCCCCAGTGTAAATGGATTTCAAATTCGCGCTATATACCGCTTCGGCACCGAATATTGGCTGTCGTTTACTTCTCGATTGGACGGACCAGGTTGAACTAACTGCATGGACATCCCTTCAGTGAGTGTATATTAAGTGGATAACATACAATGATTGTTGTGTGAACAGTGGACACGATAGTAACTGAATTTACGCTAAGTGAAAGTACTTTTCACTCTCGCGAACCTGTAATCTCGGATTAATATTATTTTCAGTTGGTGGTCGGCGTATATGTGTTCTTTAAAACTAAAACTGTGTGAATAAACTTACTACAGCTTTAAACGACTGTGCATGTGTTCAATGGTATAATAATACCCTGTACAGTGCTGAATGTTTCAATTATTTCTGAAACTGTTTGACATTACGTTGGCTATCAGCTGTGGCGACCGAATTGTTAAAAATAAATTCAAACGAAGTCTGAAACGTTCCATTAAGTTGGTCAAAACCTCAGCATAAGTGACTAACATTTTCACGAATAAATTAAACCCAGTAAAACGTGTAGTAGTTTTACAACTTCCCTGTTGTAGCATGTAGGTTGTGTATTTATCTTTACTTTCTGCTTTGGAGAAAACATTTCCTCGTCCTTTTTTGTTATCTCCTTAAACTCCTCCCATTTTGATTCCATTGTAGTGGTGCAATCCTTCCATTTGCTGAAACTTTCCCTGATATTTCTATTCTAAAGTCTGTTTCTTTGGGAATTATACCTTTTTTCCCCTTCTATTTTGGCCACCGGTTTACTGAATAACCTAATATCCATCAGTACTTCACAGTGAACACATTCCTTGAGTTACTTGACACCCTACAAGATTTTCATCAGGTTTTATTAGAAAGATATCCAACATGTTTGGTCCCCTCGGAGTTTGCTCTATCACTTGTGTAAAACCTCCTTCTCTTATTAAGGTATTTACAAATATCTGTTCCCTTGTGTTATTTATCTTATTTCCCACCCAGTTAACGCCTTACAAATTTAAGTCCCCTCCAATAATGACCATTCTGCACTCACTGTGCTTTACTGTGAATATGAATTTAGTTTATCTCCAAGAATCTCATCTTCATCATTCATTCTTCCACTACAGCCAATACCCTGATTTTTTCTTTTTTATCACCCCAGAAATCTAACCCTTGTAACTCATGATCATTATCAATGAGCACAAGAGAACTATAGTAATCTTTGTTAACCAGTATGAAAACCCCTCCACCAATTGATCTTCTGTCTCTGCGGTACACTCTGTAATTTTAAGGGAAAACCTGATTGTCTAGTACTCCTTCTTTTAACCAAGACTCTACCCCTATAATCACTTGAGGTTCATACATCTCTATTAATTTTGCAAATTCTATCACTTTGTTCATTACACGTCTACAGTTCTCATATTTTTGGCTTTGCGGTATTTTCGGCGTTAACCTTTATCTTCCCAGTTGTACCCAATCTGTTATTATTTCAATAGCTTCATCTGTTTATTTAGCATTTGTATTTTTTCCCATAGTGCATCAACAACCAGTACCCCTTTGATCACTTATTTTTATCCCTTCACCAGCAGCCCCTAACCTAAAAAAAGGCACAGTCCTGACCTCATCATGATTTTAAGTGGGCTCCCTTACAGTATTAGCTAACAAATCAGAAAGTAGTCCCTTTCCCTTCTATTTACTGTAGGCCATGCCTAGTAAAACCCTACCAATGGTATTTACAGGCACAAGTTCATAACCCGTAAAACGGTACTAATGTCTCTTCCTAGTAGCATCTCTGTTTCTACGTTTACCTGCCTCACAGCGTGGTTCAACTGTGATCGATCATGGCGACTTAGAACTTGCATGAGTTCCACCCTGGTATGCTGCGCCTCCTTCACCACCTTCCTTAGGTCACTCTCTATACTAGCATTTCTATTAATACTATTTCTCGTACCTCCCACTATCACTACTCTATCATCCTTAGTGTAATTCCTAAAAATTGAACCTATATACTCTATTACCTGACTTAATGTTGCACTGGGTTTGAAGAAGCTTGTGACCTGGTAACCTGTGGCTAATTGATCCTAGAGAAGAAGACCTATACCTCTCCCATGGCTACTAACTAGCAGCAGAACCTTTTTCTTCCTATTTTTTTCTTCTATACCTATATTCATATAGGTCTGCTACACCTTACCTAAATCTACTCGAGGCTTTTCCGCATCTGACTCTGGTAACAGGTCAAACCTATTTCTCCAACAATTTCTGGAGTGTCTAACTTATTCATCCTGTTAAACATATTTCCCCTACGACCTGTTACTAGTTCCCATCCATCCTTCTCACCCTCCTCACTAAACCCAACATTTCTACTTTCAGTGTCCAAAGGCAGATCCTCCATAGACACAGACTCCACAGGCACAACCTCCACAGCCACAGCCTCAACAGACTGAGCGTCTACAGACAAAGCCTCAATGACCCTTTCACGCAATTCGCCCATCCCCCCGATCGTTTCGTCCTGCTCTGAAATTTTCCTATCCTGCTCTGAAATTTTCCTATCCTGCTCTGAAAGTTTCCTATCCTAAAAACAAAGCGGTCAATACCACTGAAGATCCTCATTTAATTACCTCTTTCCCGTTTCCTTTCATTCCCAGTGAAACCACTCTTTACACCCATTACAATCCAAACCATTCACCACATTTCAGCGACAGCCGCCACACTTTTCATGCATGATTTTTCCGAAAACAATACCTACTGGTACCTTTCAAAAGAACCTTAAGGATTAAATTACGAAATTCAATGAATCTTAAATTTAATTAATAGTCTAATAAAAGAAAAAAAATATCGAAGTTTTTACTTTTCAGTCGCTCTGTTGTAAATAATAACTAGGTGAAAACTGCTTAAAAGCCAACAAAATAAAACTTACGGTTGTAAAGTTCAAATATAACATGAAGACTGATTTTTACAGGTCGATATTATTTAGAAAATATTTTTAAATATTAGGTAATTGTTGTTTTAATGTACAGTATATTAAAATAATTAACAATTTTTATTTCCGATAAAACAGACCAGTGAATTTAACTTAAGATTTTAGATTTGTAAACTCAACTAACTATATAATTTTTTTTATATATATAATTAGTTTGAACGTTTATAAGTAATAACTAGGTGACAAGTACTTAAGAACAAATGAATAAAACTTACGCTAATGAATTTAAAAATAAAGATGGAAGGTCGATACTATTTACCACTATTATGGATAAGAACTAATTTGTCCTTACGAAAGTTTTCTTTAAAAAAATGCTAAACGCTAGGAAGTTTTTTCAGGCAAAACAGATTAATTAGTTTAACGTAAGTTTTTGTTTTCGTAAACTTGGTTGCGATATCAATAGTCGAACTTAGAATATTGATTAAACCAAATGTGAATAATTGTGTTATATATAAATACTTATGTTTATTATTTATCATTGCTAAGTTGTGATATATTACTGTTCCAGAACTAATTAAATATCAAACTGTGTTATTTTAAACCGAACAGATCCTTAATATGGGACAATAGAATGACCTTAACAATCGAAGTTCGAAACTACTGATTTACGGTATAGAAGAAATTTAAAAATGAAAATAATAACTTATACCACAATGTTTACCTGTGCTATAGTATTATAATTGAACTAACTACCAAGTATGATGCTATATATAATTCAATGAAACTTGAAATAACTAGAAAAGGGACTAAGAAACAATGACGCGAACTGAAAACTGTTATTTATGGAGGAAATTTTAAATAATTCTTCTCTTTAGCAATAATCCTAAGAATTTAGACGATAATTTAATGATTTTAAAGTAATTTAGTAACTTAGCTGATGATGCAAAACTCGCAGTTTTGTGAGCAGCTGTCAACACACACAGCCAGCGATGGCACAACCAGAGAGGTTTTACGACAGTATAGAATCAATAAGATCCCTTTGGCTTGGTTGTGACGGAATTTTCAACGTCATTGCAAATATTACAATCATATGCGTAAGTTATGGGGTCTTTGTGATCCACGAGAAATCGTTTCAACGTTTTAGCTGCACAACACACAACCACGTGATAAAACAGGCAGCTCATTATGAGACCGTTTAGAGTGCCGCAAACAGTCCGTGTGGACAGAGGTCTTGAGAGCAGCGGTTCTGACTGCGTGTTGTGTGTATTACACGTCTGGATGACATTGCGAGTGGTTGGATTATCTTTTTTTTTTTTTTTTTTGACTGCTTAACGTCTCTTAACAGCGAGGTCTTTACAGACGGGAAAGGATGGGGGGGCAAGAAATGGGAAGCAATTCGGCCATGGCCTTTTTGAAGGAAACATCCCGGCATTTGCCTGGAGTGATTTGGGAAACCATGGAAAACCCAAATCTGGATGCCCGGACGGGGATTCGAACCGGCGTCCTCCCGAATGCGAGGCGAGAACGATAACCGTTACACCACCACGCTCGGTGTTGGATTACCGGCGGGATAGGGGTCAGGCACAATCAGCATCATGTGTGCCAGAAATCTCTTGACACCCATAGCGTTATTTCACGGCAATGGAAAAGATTCCAAGAGAGAGGAACCATTCAACGTGTAAAGGGGTAGATCTATAAGCTGCTACAAACAAGACTTAGGATCGTTATTTTGCCCTAAGTACCTGCAGACGTCTAATCACAGCAGCTGCACTGGCTAGTGACCTCTGGGTCACACGTATACTGTTAGACAGTGCATCGTCGGCTTCGAGAGGTTTCTCTGTATGCTCTGCAAATCGCCAAATGAATTCTGCTCACACAAAGGCACAACGTGGACCTGTGTACAGTGGGGTTGTGACTTGTTCATGATTGAGTCATGGTTCAGCATGGAGAGTGACTCTCGCCGTTTCTTTAATTGGCGTGCCCCTGGACACGTTACAACCCTGCCAATATTGTCGAAAGGGACCGATATAGCGCCGGAACTATCCTCGGATGGAGTAACATTTTGTTGAGAGAACGTTTCTGTAACATTACCACACGACCTTCAATCATTTTTCGTTATTAATATTATTGCAATCATTATTATTATGCTATTATTTTATTTTTGTTAATTATGGGTATCTGAAAATATTTGTATTAATTTCTGTAACCTCGAATATAACTTCCGGTTTTTCACAAATTGTAGTTTGTTTCTGTAATCGGGGTAGATTTAGCTTATAGTCTTTAAGAATTTGTATCGTAGTATTTTTGACCCGCAACAGCAGGTTATTGTTATGAGGTGTTTAATGGTCGAGTGAGCGAGGCGAGTGTGTGTTGCTAGGCGTAAATAATGACGCGTGCCAGGAGTTTTTGCTTCTCCGTAAAGAAGCCGCTATAGTTTATAAAATATATCAACAAGTTTGTATGGATGTTATATGAGCGTGGTTCAAGGAGGAGAGGTTATTAAATCAATTGTCATTTGATCAGAACAGTACATTTTATTTTGTGACTTCGTAAACATACCTTCCGTTAACTATATTAATAAAAAATGTCTAAGCTGACGGCTCGCACGTGTTGAGTGATGACAAAATGGGCCTACGTCATCCAAAAACACGCCTCCATCACCGATTAGTGTGGCAATAGTAATAATCAACGTATACCTTAGAGGGCTGTCTTGCATAGAGATTCTAAGTTCAATCTGACTTTAATCTGGAGTACAACCATCTCGTTGTATCTCTAGTGATTGACAAGTGTGCTTAGGAACATGTTCTGCCGCCATGAATAGAATTTTACTTTGATAATAGCATGATAAATGCTACGAGGAACAAATGTGTAAAATTTAATATTTGTGCCTCAATCAATCAATTGATGTAGATTTCAAAAACTACCGTTATATCTTTGTTAGTTTAAAGCTAGGAGTCTCAAGTTCACTCCTAGCGCTATATGCTAACAAAACAACGCCTCGCCGCAAGTATCAGAAATATTTTATCCTTTGTAAAGTCATATTTCTAGTTTGATTACTATATCGTATATTTGTATAACATTCAAGGTTGTGAAGAGATGTGGGATGGATGCAGATTTGGCGAAATGTATTGTGGCCCTGTAAATAATTGATTAGAATTACGCACTGATATGTAGATGCGTATACTTGACATTTCCCAGAGCATAGTGTATATAAATTAATATTGTTAAATGAATATTGATAAATGAAAAGAGTTCTTTTTAAATGATTACAAAATATGAAATTCAATATAACAAAATGAGTATTTATTCTTGAAATAATAAAAAAAAAAACTAGAAAGTTTGCTCCCAATACAAAATTACAAGAAATTAATTATCAAATTAAAATAATTGTTAAATTAAAATTGCCATATTAAAAATACAAAATAAAGTGACACGATTAAATTAGTATTTGATCAATATTATAAAATTGTACAAAGCTTTAAGTATTTATGAGAAACGCCATAAAATGGCATAGCAACATTGGAGTTAATAGATCTGAATAACCCTAATTGAAATTGGTAGTAACACGAACTTTCATCTTGTGAATCGCTTCGCCAAGGGCGTTTGATATAAAACATGTTCTATGACAGTTACAGTTCAGGAATTTAATGATGTCCATCTGAGCATAGGTAGTCACCAAGAGGCTTCAGTTACGTCTAGAATCATACGTCTGTTCTCACCTGGTTTGACCACTCGTCACGGTATAGCAAAAGTTGGGACGTTGACAAACAGCTCCTCATTCCACTTTTGCGGCCACCGACCGTTTGTCTACCTGTCCTTAGCTCGCGCTTGCATTTCGAACAAGACATGGGGTGTCAATTGCTCGCTCAAGGATTTGTTGCGACACTGATTTTCACTGATTACATTGCGCCTCAGATTTAATACATATTCAATAAAATACATATACTGATATTGGAATATTGCATTAGAATCAGGAATTAAAAGACTTATCGTACACTTGACTGTCTAGTGATAGTCGTCTTCACGAAGATCTACTGGTAGGACACTCAAAATCAGAAATTGAGACGACAAGTGATAAAATGTCATGTTATGTGGGGGGTGCTGAATCGTGCGGCGAACAAGCCAAGATATATGGTCTTTAGGAATAAATATAACGCAAGCCTACCATCAAACTTGTTGACGCGATGAAGCGGAAACTTCAGCCGGCAGTACGCCTTAACGTCTTAGCTTTCAGGGACAATAACAGGAAACTTTACGAACAATGAATAAAATCATAAGTTTAGGTTAGAGGAAGCCGGCCCTGGCAGTGTAGTGGCTAGCGCGCTGGCTTCGCATTGCAAGGGCTGCCGGTTCGAGTCCGGCCTCAGGCTGGGTGGTTTTAATTAAGTGTTGTGTTCGTGTTGTGCTGTCCTCACAGTAGTGTTCACAATACCATGATTAGAGCCTGATACAATACTCAGTATAAAAACAAATTGGAGCTGGCTAAATAGTCGCGATGACCGATGGCCATTATTATAAAAAATTTTTTTTAAAAAAAGTTAGAGGAAGTTTCTGTATATATACTGTGGTGGTGAAAAATCCATTGCCATTTTCGTAACAAACACCTGGGCCAAGCATCTTAGGTAGTTAGGTAGGTGGAGCCGGTTGAGAAAATCCTGAAGCTACTCGTACAAAGAGTGATTTAATTACGTTTGCTGGACTGTACTGACCAACATCAACAGAAGCTCTAATAATAGCAGCAGGTTTATTGCCACTGTATTTGAAAATGAGAAGCCGAGGAGCTATGTACACATTTTGACAATAAATTTAGCCGCCGCTGAAAAATTCTATCACTCTTATTTTGCAAAATCTGACATCAATGTCATCCCAGAAAACAGTAATGTAATATTGGCAAGCCAGTAATTGTGCAAAATAAGAGTGATAGAATTTTTCAGCGGCGGCCAAATTTATTGTCAAAGTGTGTACATGCTGAAAGTCAACAGGGTTGATAAGGTTGTTTAACTAACGGTCACATCTTTAGGTGTGATGTGTTCTTGAACTTGTGGTCATTTATAACTGTGTAGCCAAAGCTAAGAAGTCACACCAATAATTTGCGCTGCTTATAAACGGAAAGGAGCCCACATCTTTATGCAAATATTCTTACTTTACCTTGTGATTCCCACGAAAATTTATTCTTACTTTCATTGTGTTCACGTCGACACAAATATTAAAATTAGAAGTAAATGAAAATACTCTCACTAATGCTTCAGAAGGTATTTGTGACTTTATTGTTTAGTGATGCCAGGAAGTAACCTGCGAAACTAGCTAACGTAAAAGTGTCTTTCGGAAGTTCACCCAGTGAGAATGCAAAATAAAATTACTATGTTACCGTCGAGGTCGAGCATAAATTCAGACTGCAGATGTGGATCTAAGCACGCAACGTGTTTTTGGTGTAATTTACATTTAACTAAGAATTGTGCTCCGAAATTTGCTATTGTTGGTTATTTATGTAGCCAGATATTAAAATACTGTTTCCTGCGCGTGTGATATAAAATGCATTGATCGCCTTGATTTGCTATAAAATGTGTGATGTATCACAGTCGCACTTACGTATGTGTACGTTCTGCACTTGTTACCGCATAATATCTGAGACATGATACAATTTTCTGTATATGCAGACGGGCATTAGTGATTAGTTGGCCATCAATTTACCTATCTCCATTTACATAAACGAACGCCTCCAAATACAATAAATTTGTATTACCATGTCACCGTATCATTGTTTTGGATTGAGAGAATATAAAAGACAACATGTTTGCCGTTAATGGTAGAACATATTGACTGATTTCCAATGGTGGGTTGGATAATCATCAATCCTCATTGTAATATGTTGGCAGTTAGTTGTAGATTCAAAGTACACCATTAGTTTAAGTCTGTATGTAACCCTCGGACAAATGTCAACGACGTTTCTGTTCTAAAGGTTACTACTCTATATCAGCATCGAGCAGCAAGTTTAACGTCTTGTACTGTGATTCGCTAAGTCGTCTGGTCGGAGTAATTAAGAAATCAAATTTACCAACCAGATAACGACTGCTGAAAGGGATTTCAAATGACACACCTGTAACGGCGAAACCATTACCTAATCGGTAAAACAATAAATCCTTATCACGCAGATCGCTTTGCCAGGTCGTTAACTGAGATCTTTTGAGAACATGTAGTGCAGTTAATTTTCAGTAACTTTAGCGTGTGTTTGTAAGTTACTTGCACAGTCATTCAGCCTCACCACTCGCTGCTGACTTCAGACAGTTAGCATCTGCTGTCTTGAAAAAGTCCCCATTAAAAAAAAAAAATACTTGCCTGTCTCACATGTGGGTGTTAGAATTCACTCATCAGCATTTCCCTACTCCGTAATTGGGTGTTAGTCCAGTAACGGGGTAGTTTTCGCTTGCATTATATCACGTGAAGATTTTTTTTCTTATCTTGTATATATTGGTGAGAGTATGCAGAAACCAAGTTTTCGACCTCCAACACTCCAGGCACAATTTTCTGTGGTGAAAAAACATCAAAATTTTGGTACTTTTTTCAATTTTTCGTCTATAACTCCTTCCTGATGAGTCCTAGTAAGAAACACTCTACTTCAAATTTGAAAGAGGACAAAATTTCCTACAACTTTCGTAGTACAAACTTTTTTCTAAACTTAAAAACAAGTGAGCTACATTTCGAAAATCATCCAAATTTCACACTATTCCTAAAAGTTCTGTTTTTACCTACTTTGCCGCTCAATATGACCTACAACCTCTGTATATATAAATGATATATATGTATTTGTGTATGGTATAGTATATAATATGTACTATAATTTGATTACTGATGGTCAGTTCAATAATTATTTAGCATTGTTGGCCGGTAGATCCCGAAGGATTGTTCGGCCGCCATGTGACAGCGTTTCCGGAACGCCGCGCAATGCGCTCCTTTGTGGCTATCAGACCTGACCAAGTAAATAGTATCGGATATAGGGAACCTGCAGCTTAAGGTGGAATTTACTCCATATTACACAGCAAGCTGTGGCAGAGGTGAAGGTCGGGTCAATTCCCTTTAAAAATCACTGCTGAGACCGGGACTTCGATCTCCAGTCAGACGCCTTAACCATTAAGCTACCATATCGCTCTATTACTGATGATAATAGAGCGAAAATGAATGCACAATGTTATGGCGCAAAGTTATTAAGTCATAATAAATTCTTAATAAGTTAAAAATGGTCATAAATCAATTTCTTTTCCGTTTGGATTGTCCCGGCTTATCAATGAATTTTGTCTCATTCATCCATTGCATCAGGAACAGCTTCTACGAGGTCGACGAACTTTTCCTCTTCTTCATCTACTTCATTTCAGGAACGTTTTCACAAGGCAGGCCAGAGCACTTTTTGCAAGCAGCTGAACAGTGCAGTCATGATTAACGACAGCTGCATGGTGGAGTACAAGGTTTCTTGCAGGAATATAATACAACCTTCAGATTAAACTTAGGTGCAACATCTTTTATTATTGTTTTTTTTTCTTATGGCTTTACGCCTCTTCGACGTCGATGTCATTAGAGGCACCATGGGATTGGAGAAAAAGAACGGGAATAATTTTGGCCATAACCTTTTGAAGGAAGCATCCCGGCATTCGGTTGGAGGAATACGTGGAAAACTCAAATCTGGATGCCCGAACGGGGATTCAAACCAGCGTCCTCCTGAATGTGTTTATTATTGTAACTGTAATAAGACTGAGGATATGTGTGGGTTCAAACACATAAATGTTACCAAGGCCCATTAGCAAAATGAGAAAGCCAATATACTAACTTAAAATTATCGGAGATTATCGGATTTTGCTTCTTGGGAAATAGCTGCGTCAACGATCAATCTAGCTGCATCTTGTTTTACCTGTTGATCTTGGATGCCTCCTTTTTCAGTTTTTGGATTAGTTTCAACATTACACGGTTCTTGCTGCTCTCATTTGCTGCGTCACTGCAGCACTAATTTCCTCACTGAAAATGATGTTTGCTGAAGTATCTGATGTTTTCAAACTACAAAACATTTCAGATGACTTTATTCCTCTCTGCGCACAGTCACTTCTGTATTTGTCAAATATAACTGTGTTGTTGGATCTATAGTTCGTTGTCAAATAGGCTTCATATTTTCCACGTAAGCAGCCAAGGTATTTACTACTATGCCACATAACCTTACGCAGGAGGCATCATCCGTCCATAACAAGACTTTTTATGTTGGGTGTTGCATGTTGAAGAGATTTAAATGCTTCATATAGAAACAATTTTTTTCCTTGAAGTCCGGAACAAATTCGAATGGAAGACAGTTTCAATCCATTAAAACTGAAAATAAATGGATTTATGACTAATTTTTTACTTATTATGACTTAATTTTGACTGCGTAAATAAACTTTGTGCCGCAACATTATGTTTTCACTTTTACCATCAGGCAATAAAACGGACTGGTAGCTCAGTGATTAAGGTATCTGACTGGAGATCAAAGTTCCGGTCTCAGCAGAGATTTTCAAAGGCGATTTACCGGACCTTTATTTCCGCCACGGAGGGCTGTGTAGTATGAAGTAAGTCAGAATAATTCTGTAGCTTGGATTCCACCTTAAGCTGTATGTTCCCCATATCCGGTACTATTACTTGGTCAGGTACGTGGGTAACGGTATCAAAAGCCAACCTATGTCACATACAACGACTGCAAAACAGATTTCTTCCACAAATTTTAAACGCCCCACGATACACATCGGTAAGGGAACTCCACAATTTGACATCCACTCCATATATTGCAGAAGTTGGACTTTAGGAATACCGGAAAGAAGAAACTTGAAGCATTTGAAATGTGGTGCTATACAGAAGAATGCTAAAAATTAGGTGGACAGACAAAGTAAGAAATGAACGAGTTTTGGAAATGATGGGTGAGAAAAGAAGTTTATGGAAGAAGCTTACAGGAAGAAGAGACAGGCTTTTAGGTCATATTTTGAGACATGCTGGATTGGTTAATTTGTTAGTGGAGGGAACAGTAGAAGGTAAGAACTGTAGAGGGAGACAGAGATTAGAATATATGAAGCAGATATATGAGGACGTGGGTTGTAAGGGTTATGTAGAAACGAAAAGGTTAGCACAGGATAGGAATGGATGGAGGATTGCATCAAACCAGTCTAAAGACTGACGACAGCAAAAAAAACTTATTAAACTGACGACAAATCTGCATTTTAAAATAGAATCATTACGATTAGAAGAAACAAGATTACAACAGATTGAACATCAATTCCCCTACGAATACATAAGTTCAAAGTTCCCTTATCAATCGCTCAACAACCAGTATAAAATCAAATAATTTTCTACAAGAAAAAAAAAGGTAACCAAGAAAAATGAACTATAACCTTAAATTTTGAGGTTACATAAGTCCTCTATTACAGAGGACAAAGTTTTCCCTCAAAATGTGCAATTAAAATATGCCCCCAAATTTCCTTACCTGATACTTAAGTGTAGAGCTACCGAAGGCTGCGGAACGTAAGAAAAGCCGTAGAGGCAGAAAAAATAAACCTCTTGGTCAGGTTAGATAGTCACAAAGGAGCGCATTGCGCCGCGTATAGAAAACACTGTCACCTGGCGGCCGAACAGTCCTTCGGTATCTCCCTGCCAACAATGCTATATGATTATCGAATTGACCATCAGTAATCAAAGTGTAGTACATATATATACTATCTCATACAGAAATACATATATATCAGTTATATATACAGAGGTTGTAAGTCATTTTGAGCGGCATAGTAGGTAAAAGCCCAACTTTTAGGAAAAGTGTGAAATTTGGATAATTTTCGAAGAACTGTAGCTCTCTTGGTTTTGAGTTTAGAAAAAAGTTTGTACTACGAAAGTTGTAGGAAATTTTTTCCTCTTTCAAATTTTAAATAGAGTTTTTCTTGCTAGGAATCATCAGGAAGGATTTATAGACGAAAAACTGAAAAAAGTACCAAAATTTTGTTGATTTTTGGCCACAGAAAATTGTGCCTGGGGTGTTGGATGTCAAAAAGTTGATTTCTGCATACTCTCACCAATATATACAAGATAAGAAAAAAAAATCCCCTAAGTGATTTAATGTTTGTGAGACCCCCTTTTTACGACCCCGTTACTGGACTATGTAGGAACACTCTTATTATCAGGCTTTTATAGAAATTAGTTAACCAAACCTCTATTTCTCTTGCAGAGACTATATCTCTCTTATAGTCGTTGTAAGCCAGACATCTCTCACTACCAAAACTTACCTTCGGGGAAGCAACGAGATTCGGTTATTAATTGTAACTGTAGAATTTTCTTAATTACACCACATTTTGTATATAACACGTACTGTCGATTCGTTTCGGGTTATCACCTGCCAATCTTCAATGCCAGCTTATCACTCCGTTCGCATACTCCCCATAGTCGTAAATGAGACTACGTGCGGTTCAAACAACGTCTGTCAGCCTTTCTCTATCTGTCTCTCCCTTCTGCGGACAAGTATGGGCGCTTGTAACTTGATGACAATAGCAAAGGACAACTACCTGTCACCTCACTCGATACTTCATGTTTCTTTTCTCCCTTAGAGTAACACGTTGCGACTATTGTCTATAACCTCACTACTTGTAACTATTTTATTAAATAATGTCGTGGCATGATAACACCTTGGTATGATACATTTACAGTAAGCTACTCGTTAACAATTTTTTGGCTCAAGTGTTTTGCCAAGTCGTTAATATCTTACGATCCTTTTGGTACATCAACCATCTTATCCTTCCTCGTGTATTAAAATTTGTAGTTTACCTCATCTATATCTAGAATCGAGTTGCAAGCTTGAAAGTATATCAACCCGATTGAATACATACCCTGACTCAAATCTATCGGCAAAAATTCATCATAGCTCAGGACCTAACTGTTATCGGACAAGCAGTTTACAGACATGTGTAGCTCCTATCAATGTTCAGGCAAGACTGGCATCATACATTTACATATAGGAACTTTAAACACAAATGTCCACATACTAAATTTCTGATGTTATTGCACAAAGTACACTATACGGCTGCTAGCAAAGTGCTGTTGCATTTCCAACGGTGTATGTTTGTCGCTAAAACTATTGAAATAGATCCTTGTACCTGATATATGCCATCCAGTGTAATCCAGCATCTTCACTACTAGAAAAGTTGAATATTTCTTATACGTGGGATGACCAAAGTCTCTGCAAACGTCAACACTCTATTAGAGTACCGCAACGTCCTCGCAATTTTCTTCTTCTACATTTGGATCTAGCGTACTTATCAGAGGAAAGGGCTTCTCTTTATCACCCAACTATTTAATTGTCGATATTGTATACTGATTATAAGCATGTATTGCAAACGCGAAATACAATCATCTCCTAGTAACTGTAATGATGTTCAAGAGTAATTAAGACGTCGATGTAGTAGGAAATCAGTAACTTCCTGCTTTGTGTAGTCACGGAGTTTTCAGTTCCCAGTCAACTTGAGGACTCAAGTTAGAGAGTTAGGAACATGACACAATGGTCATTAATAGTGGAAACTTGTGAAATCGTGCTGAAATATACAGATCTGTATGAAGAAAAGTAAACAATAACTAAAAATTAAGACTAATTAATATTTGGACCAGATATCTTCACAACGTGATTTAAATTTGCATATTTGGGCATTAGCAACACTTAAAGAAAATTTTAAATTTTAAGAAGAATCTTGGAACGAAGTATATTTTTACAAAGTATCCTCATACCATGGAAACTGTTGCATACCAATGTTTGAAAAAATATACCACTTTTAAACAGAAGCTTACTTGACTACAATTTTCGGCAAGAAGTTTTAGTGCTTCTAACATTTGCGGCTTCGAACGACATGCTCTGCTATATTTTTGAATGAGGACCAGAAAAAATATATCCACACTATTTTCCTAAATGTAGGAATAGTAAAATAGGACCAGCAAAAATATATCCACACTATTTTCCTAAATGTAGGAATAGTAAAATAGGAATAGAAAAGTTCTTTAAAAGCGAAACAGGTTAAATAAGTTATTTATTTTTCAACTAAGGTGCTAATTTTTTTCACAGATAACATTACTATGTTTGATATTGTCAACATGGCAATATATACGAAACTGAGCGTGGTGGGTGAGCGGTAACGCTCTGGTCTCGCATTCGGGAGGACGGGGGTTCTGAATTGGGATTTTCCATGAATTCCCCATATTATTCCAGGCAAATGCCAGGATGCTTCCTTCATAAGACCATGGCCGAGTATGTACACAGAAAGTAAAGTAAGAAAACATTTTTTAAATTGTTTAGTGCATTTTATATCTAATTCAGTTAATTTTACAGAATTTTCTTTCAAAGACTATCATATAATTTTTTTAAAAAGTATATTAAAAATATTCAGGCATATTATGAATCAGGTTGTTTCTGATATAGAAAGTTTTCTATTAGATCGTAGAAAATACATCAGCAGAAAGTTGTAAACACAACGTTTCAAGAATACCGCTCAACGTACGTCTGCAATAGCAGTCTAACACTGTGTAAAGAAGGGCGCTAAGCCGATAATGCCCTGTGGCAGTAATTAGCCTTCAACACGGATGGAAGCCGGCGTGTTGGCAATTAGAGATAGCCCAGGCCGGCGCGTGCAAAAGAGAGGCAAGAAGCTGTCGTTATCTGATCGCCGCTGGTGAAATACGGGTGCCGATATTCTACCTGCTAGTTGTATCTGCTATCTCTGATTTATATAGCCATTAAAATTTCAAGTTCTTTCGTTTGCATATATTTCTGCTTAATGTAGTTGGTCTAAATATCTTATATAAAGGAATATATTCGTTATGTTCGATTAGCATTGATGAGCTTGCCCTAACGCTTCTCGACAAATAATGAAGAGTTATGTGACTTCAAGAGGTATTGGACAGTGTTAGTTAATATAGTATTGCTTTCAGTTTCAATACTTAATTAAAATTCCATGGGCGTTTCATTGAATAAGTTAGATGTAACTCGATTGCTTAAAAATCTTTGAATGTATTTGCTAGAGTATAAAATCTTAGACACAAATATAATCACTCTATGAAGAGGGTCAAGGAGACGAATAAGGCGAGGTTACTAGTAATAAACGATTGGGACAAATTTCAGGGAACACTAAGTATTATTTTTTGAAGACACAACAAATTATTCTTGTTACTCGGTGTGGTATGATCTTCGTCTTTTTCGAAGTAAGTACCTACAGGTTCTTTCTAACCGACTTAATTTTTCAAGCAATTTGTTAAGATATTTTGACCTACGAAAAATTTCTTACAAGCCATTTCAATCCTATTCCATACATTCTACATCGAGGATAGGTCAAGTGGTGTGTTGGTTAATGGAATTCTGTAGTTGGGCTGGCACCACTAAATACCTATTGCAAACAATTCATACAAATATTGTTGCGGAATGAACACATTGAGAATTTGGAAAGCAGTGAACACCCGAAGCTAAATGCACTGTAAAAAAAGCACTATTGGGGCTCCTGTCAAAAGGGGTTAATGGAAGCACTGGAGAAAGTCCGAAGAAGGGCCACCCGATTCGTGACAGGTATGTATATATATATATATAGCTGGAGAGAAAGGTTAAGTGCGATGCTGAAGGAGTTGGGTTTGGAAGACCGGGAAAACAGCGGGAGTTGATCACGTCAGAAGCTAATTGAAAAGTTCATGACAGTTCTGTTTCAGTATTACAGGAAACAAATTTAACTACCAGTAACATTAATATCTAGTGTCTGAGAAAATAAGATAAGATAAATCAGGACCAGAACCGATTCTTTTCTATGCTCATTTTTTCCTCGAGCTATTAATGCATGGAATTAGAAGGATTTGTCGAGTCAGAATTACTAACTACTAACACTGTTTCGGATAACGTTATTGCACTGGGGATAAGGTTAAAACGATTGTAATACGCCCTTAATTTATCTCTCGGCTTTTATAAATAGCAAGCAATTAATTTCAAAGATCATCTAGCATTATAGGAAATCGATCTGCACATGTATTCCAGAGCGTATAACGATGCGAAGATTGAGAACAAATCATGAGTCTTACTGCTGCCCATGATTTTCAGAACTCTCTTTTTATAAAGGATCATCCGCTGCCTCTGTGTTTCCATTTTTCCTTTCACGGAACTACTCATTTCTTCATCGATTCTAACACTATGTTAGCACCTCTCTAGCACCGGTACAGTTGCTTGGTAGGCGGTTCACTGAAATTATTACGGTTAGCCAGGCATTCGTCATAAAATGTATTTTTACGATCAAGCGGACATTCGACGGCATAACACTAAAACGCGTAAAATGCGTCCTGATAAGCGGTGAGGTATCTTTGTGGAAACATGCAACAGCAAGATCGACGATCGAGAGGTAGCCTTTTCGTGTTCCGATCTCGGCCGGAATATTTGAGGACGCTTATACTGCATACACTAGTGGAAAAACGTTGCTTTGTTTATGTGAATTACCGTAGGTTGGGCTAGCTACCATAGAAGTGGAATGTGCGGGAAATTAAAACTCTGTCACCTAGGCGATCGAAGTGCCTCTCTAGATCTTCTGGACAGTAATGCCTTAACATGCCTTATCATCCTGTTTTGCAGCTGAACAGATTTCCTTCCTTCGTATAGTCAGTAACTTTACAAGCTATCACCACCTCCATTGGCTAGTAATGTTTTGACCATTAATGAATCCAGGATAGGGTTTCAGGAAAGGCAAGCTGACGTTATTACTAATCCGGAGTCACTATAGGGAGGTAATTAATTTCCTTAAATGTTTGCTGTCAGGATAATTAACCTTGTACTGCAAATAACACACATATCTGGGCAAAACTTGATCAGTTACGCGGAAACAATAATAGATCTGGGGAAGCCATCATCACTACCCATATTAGCTACCTTCCCCGAGGAAGGTGAGCTGTGTTCACTACTATTATTTAAAAAATCCTTGATCTTATTTCTAAAATGGTATCGTAAGATATAAAATTAAACTCCTACTAGGAATGTGTTTTATAAATAACACAGTATTCTGCTTGAACTCGTGCATATGGCAAGGGGTTTTGTACGACTTCTTTTCGACATTCAGTTTGTCGTCTTATCAAGCTCACGAGATGTTGCGTGCCGTACATGCTGTTTCCACACAGTGTAAGTGAAGGACGCACGTGGAAGATAACACTGGCTGGCGTGTGTGAATTTTTTATATTCTGAAGGAAGAAACGCAGGCAACTTAGTGCATCATCATGTGGTCTAGTCTTCGTATTTGGACCACATTACAAATGAGGCGTCCTAACCAGTTGAAATTTACATAAATCATGATTTTCTACAGCTCGGTTACACTCTCTGTCAGCAGGTAACACTTAAGTAATTATAAACAGTTTCTGATTACACATTTTTCACGAAATATTGCAAAAAATTATAATCGGCCAGTAACAGAACAGATAGCAGATAATTAACCTGAATGCCAAAGCGGGAGAAAGAGTATTTCTTCTATCACTTCAAACTGCATGTATTCGCGGTGTTACGGCATAGGAGATTACCGTGGAGGATGTTACCCCACCATGACAACTTCCCAGAGAAATTGAACAGTGATGGTTTTTCATATAACTACGTGATTGAGTGGTGTATGTATATGTTATTGCTTGTGGTGAAGACTGGTGTGGTTCGCATCCAGTATGTTATATCTGTACTACGGACGAGAGCTAAAGTAAAGGAGAGGGTGAAGGTCACTAAAGTAGGCGGACGAACCAGCGCACAGTTAAGTCGTAATCCCTCATTCTGTAAGACCGAGCGTGATGGGTAGTAAGTCTCTGGCCTTGCATTCGGGATGACGCGGTTTTGAATCTCCGTCCATCCAGATTTGAGTTTCCATAGTTTCCCCATATCATTCCAGGCGAATTCCAGAATGTTTCCTTCAAAATACCGTGGCCTTATTCCTGTTCCTTGCCCTACGTCGACGAGACATAAAGTCATAAGCAAAAAAAAAAAAAAAAAAAAGTCTGTACGAACTGCGAAGAGGTGTGGGATATAATTCAGAATACGGCACACAATATGGTTACTTGAAATCGTCCACCACCATCACTTCTTTCCTGCTGGTGAAGATCCGACTGATGAAATTTTGCTCACCCGGGGCACGAACGAGGTCAATCGATGTCCAGAGCCAGACACCATTATAGAGTCTAAATAATGTAGGCAGAGAGGCAGTTCTTTTTGTTTTTAAAAGAATAAATTGTAAACTAAATTCAAAGTTGATTAGCACCAGTAACGTTTTAAAACGCAGTAAACGTTTTGTTTGAAACATTTTTTTCGATTCAGAAAGTTCCTCTGGGTATACATAGCTAAATATTGGACGCTGGAACGGCTGACAGGCAGAGAATACTGGCACCTGAAGTGCTTAAAAATAAATGTAATGATAAAATACTTAATAAATCTTAGGAAATAAATAGGAGTATATTTGAGGATTTTGCTAAAATAACTTAATATATTAAATTGGTCCCATTCTGAGATATGAAGTATTTTTCATTATTATTAGCTAGCTGTTACCCGCGACTTTGTACGCGTGAACTTAAAATTGGATATAGAAAGCTGTTAGTAACTTAAGATTTGTCCCAAACAACACCGAGTCGGCATAATATGACAGGAAAGCCATCATTATATCATTCTACCGTCGATCAGGTCTCATGAAGAGAATCATTTTCCAACATATTTAAAAACAGAATAACAAACGAAGCTGCGGGGATATGGGGGAGAGGGGGGGGGTTAATAGAGGGCAGCTTTATTTTAGCTTGGTCATTTGTTCGTTCTTCAGCATGAGCCTTAGATTCTTAGGTTCTAATAACTTTAACTGGTCGTGCTCATGTAGAGCCAGGTTTACGCCAGCAAGGCATGTCAGAAAAGAAGCTTTTAGGCAGTCACAAAGTAATAGTATAATGCAGGGCAAATCGACATCTATACTAAATAATAAGTTTTGTCTCTAAACGAATTTACTTACAAATTTTACACTAAAAGAATGCGCGAGAAGCACAGCTTGAGCAACCGATGAAACATTACAGACTAACACACGCATCCGTCTGTCTGTCACCATCGATCGGTTCTCAAAACATCTTGATTAAAATTGTTATTCATAACGAAAAAAATTCCTGTGTATTTGATACAGATACAAAGTATTTCCTTGTCAAATTTCCATCAATATCGGTATAGCCATTTAGTCGAAAAAACATAACCAAAAGACAGAGACTTACTTTCTCATTTATAATATTATGAGTGCAGATCACACACACACTGACTGCGAGAGAAACAACGGCTAAGTGATCAATATAGCGTAAAAAAGTTTACACTTACAGCATTGTTATACCGCGCGTGATTTTCCAAGCATTGCAACCCTAAATTTGCGGTGTCTACAGTTTAACATGGAATCCGGAAAACTGACCGTCCAGGAGTGGCTAATACGATAAAAAACAATTCTTAAAAATCTTTGCCTCCATCGGGATATAAACCGGAGACCAGGGGTCAAATATTGGTATAAGGAAGCGCGTTAACAACTGAGTTACCTGCCCGCTAAACTGCAATGTACTTCAGAGTCTGATATATCCTAAGTGTCTGCCTATCACCGTTTCAGTAATTTTTCAAAATTACGTGAAAATATGTACTATTTGTGCAGAAAAAGTATCCTATGTCAATCCTAACTCCAAATCGCATCTCCTTGTCAAATTTCATCGCGATCGGATTAGTCGTTTACCTCTGGAAACGTAACAAACAGACAGGCACAGTTACTTTCGCATTTATAATAGTAGTATAGATGGCTTTGGCCTTATTCGACCTTACAGCCACCTCAATTGCGATTATGAATCATTCTGTGTATTTAGTTCTTGAAGTATATATTGTTTCGAACTAATTGCAGACAGAATATGACTGAGAAGACAGTAACACAGACATCATTTAAACAGCCATGACCTCGGCCGGATTCGAACTGACGAGCCTCGGAACGTGGAGGTAGTACTCTAGCTTCTAAGTTACCGAGTCAGGCAAGAGGTACGATGTTCCAAGTATTGTGTTATTACGGAGTGCAGTACAGTTGAAGTTCTGTGAATGAGAGTAATAATCAGAACACAGGGAGATGATTAGCGTGATTGTAAGTTACTAAAGATATATTAACATGACGATTTTAGAACAGGATAGAAAGAAGTGGAGAATTTATCAAAGCAATTTATAGATCAGAATCAGTCATAACAAGACTGAACAAAAAATGATTCAAAATCAGTTAAAATCTTACTCAATAAAACAAAAATTATGGAGATAGCTTCAGCAAAACTATATGGTAAGACAGAGGTCCTACTGCCGAACTTTATGTGACTGTCAATTCGTTTAACTGTTGCTCGGCATATAAATGGTGTTTCGGTTGACTGGCAGTTAATACAATCGAACTCCACAGTTCTCGAGCAGATGTGACATAAACCACTAATGTGTTCATTAATTTGTGTTGAAGTGATGAGCGCCCCTGTCATGCAAGCATACTGCTTCATTACTCAGAACCTGCGATAATCACTGACCAAATTACCGCTCCGTATGGCTGACGTGCAAGCCATTAATAGCTAATGTGGTTAACCACACGGAATACAAAACTTAAGCAAAAATTTGTGAAAACATCCGGCATTTCGCTTTATCCTGTGAAGCAAGTTGCTGTCACAATCTGTTATCCGTGTTTACAGAATATACTTAACATGCATTTTTTCTCACGTAAAAACCCAATCTTTCGTAGCATCTTAACTACTCAGCGATATATGAAAATATTTACTTTTGCGTTTATACATACACGCAATAACATATAGAGAGCGAGGGACGGTTCGGAATATGTCACGCAGAAAAGTAATCGAAGCAAATGACATTAAAAAATGCGTCTAGATTTTAAATCGAAAGTGTGCAAGATTAGTAAAGTTTTCGTCAATTTGGTCTACGGAAGAAGTATATTTGTTGCTGTTAGTGCAAAGATAAAAATGTCTACACATGTTTTTTTTTTTTTTTTCCAAATGTGTAATTTTCCTCTTAAAGTATCTCTTGATAATGCAATAAAACTACTTACAAGGGAGATTTCCAAACTTCATTATAACCGATTTCGATGACTCTTTTATATGTTGTGGGTTAGTATCGTCTTGTTGACAGGTTCAAGAGATTTAGGTGACGGGGCATCCCTAAAGTTTATGCAGCAGCTCCGTTCTAAGTAAGTGGGAGCACGAAGCAGAACGCCGCGTAGGAACAATTCTCAAGTTATAGAATCGGGTTTGGGCCCGAATACTGCTATCTACGTATTTTCCAGCAGTCGACTCTTTTGTTTTTAATTAGTACTAATAAAATGAAACTGCAGTCACTGTGTCACAGTGCGCTTAATGCTGACGTTACCCTCCAGGTGTTCGTTGACAGGCTACAACGGCCAGCGATGTTACTACCAACTCGAGTTTATGTGCGTAATTTTATAACAGTTCTAAATAGCTAAGCATCCCAGAAGAAATGAATTGCCGAAACACTGTAATAATAACATTTTTGTGTTTAAATTAACATACTAATTATTAATTGATTCTCATTAATTTGTATTCGTTCTATGTAGCTGTTTTAGTTATATTCTTTACCCATAGATATGTAAGGTAAAAGCTTTAATTTTTGAGCAATAGTATTAGATTATAATTAAGCCTATATTAAAAATTAAGCCTGCGTCATAATAACAAATAGCATTTGATGTTTTAGCAGAGGGCATGAATAATTTAAGGTGTTTTAAAATAATAAGTTATTTTCATGAGAGCCATCTTTCTGAAAAGTAGTTCCACATATATCGCGATCTATGTTGCCTGAACCAAAATTAAAACTTATATTACGCGGCATAACGTAAGTTATTAACATTAATTTTTCTTTCACTGACCCAATATTTCCGACGTTATTAATTCAGACTGATTAAAATAATTCCAACTTTATCGCGATGTAAACAACAAATGAAATATGTAAAAAATCTCTGATATGAGCGTTACTTAATAACAGTTATATTTAGTTAAGCAAAAGGGAAGAAATGATAAGCCAAAACACTTTGTTCAACCCACCATTTTTGACGGGCTTAGAAGCTAATACTTCCATAACTATAACTATAGTTTTAATTAAATACTTTTAATCCTGGAAGTATTATCAGACATCTTTTATGGTATACGGTATTTTTTTAAAATACATAGAAAAACAATTTTTGTTCTGTGTTAAATCTATCAAATGCCATGTCACACATCAGCATGTTGTTTAAAGTCTATTCGTTCACTGAAAATTTCCAAAGTACGTAGTAAATGTTTGTGCGCACTTTGAAGACTTTGGGACGCAGAATCTCGGATACCAAGGCCTGTAGTATAAAATTCCGTGAACCAATAGCTAAGGGGATTTTACAATACAACATATGTAACAATCATCAAAGCTTCTGATTACCAAGTCTGACACTGCTCTTGTTAGACCTAAAATAAGTTAATCAGAAATTAAAAGATACTTAACCACGTTGGATATCGTGTGCTTTATTACTGAGAAAATGAGAGAAAACTGGAGTTATCCTATATGCGGCAAAGATATTTGTTTGTTAACTGGTAACTTCATATCTCGTGGTTTGAAATGTTATTGCTAAAGGAAGAAAGCGTATATGGGAAATTCTGCGGTTTAGCTCTTTGATGCCTGACTTGAAATATCGGTGGAGTGCCTGAGGTCCCTGTGGGTTATTCTGAGAAGAGACTTTGTTCCGAGTGTTTGCCGAGATACATTTTTCATTCGAAGAGAAGTTCGACCCAGTGCTCTGGGCCACCTACTGCTGTCATTTCTGGAATTATTCTGTGCCTTGTGTTTTGGATACAGCGTTGTTATTTGTTTACGGGTTACAGTTTCTTTCAAATATACGTGATGCAGAATATGGTATGTAACAGACAGGCAAGCAGAAGCAGTTTGTGCTGTGTTTAATTTTATTTTTCTTAATAATTCATTATGTCAGTAGTGATTAATGTGACAGATATGTTTTCGCTATATGTTAACTGAAATAGAAAAAACTTCATTTTCCTAGGAAGTGTGAGTAAAATACTGCACTTTATATACTTACATTCCTTATGGTTCTATTCGGTTATCTATATCCATAAAAGTCGATACATTTTTATTATCAGACTCTAAATATGCGGAATGTCTTTTATTTCTGCTTTACACGGAGCTGGAGCTGAAAATAAATTCTCACCTCATCACCCGAAATACCAAACATTCAATATCAACTATATATGTCGCACGCTCCGTAACTACAATAAACGTACACACTTCGTAAAAATATTACGGCATCTACCGTTTATATCTTTGAATTTCGTCGGTTCAGTCTTTAAATACGAAGTTGAAATGATGTGAATTAATAATGATCTCAAACAGAACTGCTACAATCTCTCTTACGTGGGGGGGGGGGGAATGTTGGATTGAATATCCACAGAAACCAACTTGTAACTAATGGTTTTAATTTGAAAGTGAATCGTTTAGTGATCCTTTAGTGTTCGCATTAAAAGCAGTCTAGGAAAATAATTCTGAATAATAAGAAAATCACCCCACCTGTCGGTTCTGCCCGTACTGAACATATTTTGATATGGTTTACACGGTATAATTCCGAAAATTGCTGATGCGAATTTCATTAAATTTGGCACACATTTTACTGATTGGACGAATACTATAGGTTCAAATCAACCCACCACTTTCTGGGCAGGGTGCTGGTGATTCGACGTTTGATTTAATTCAGGAAACTTGATTAAACTTTGTATACATGTTTATGATTGGACGAATGAAAATACTGTGGTCTTAAATCAACCTGGAAGGGTGCGCGTAAATTTACGTTTGGTTTAATTACGGAAATTTTATGAATCTTATTTTATATGTTTCTCATTTGATAATTAAAAATAGTGAATGGCTAAATCAACCCAAACCAAACCTAACAGTTCAGGATACTCTGGTAGTAAAAGATATTTGTTGGTAAAGATTTATACGGCTCGCTGACTACTGTATCATTATAGCCGGGAGAAGATAGAGGTAATGGAATGGGAATAAATTCACTCATGGTCTTTTAGAGGAACCATCCCAGCATTCACCTGAAGTGACTACGGGAAATGTGTGTGACTGTACGGAGGATGGAACCCGCGTTCTCTTGAATGCGAGGCAGTGCGGCGGCTTGCAGAGGAGCCACCAGTTCCGACCAGTTTCTGTAGCGGTCTGTGTTGAAATCAGAAACGAGGATACCTTTCCTTTCACTGTGGGCAGGATAAAAGGCGCTACTTCCGCAACGCGGTGCCACAACTGCCAACCTAGGCGGGGCGACCTGTTAAAGAAGTTGTGCAAATGCTCACGCAGATAGTCACAGCACTAATATGAAAATGTTTAAAACGAATAATGACGTTTATACATCCACTGCACTATCCCCAATATAAATGTCGCCACAAACAAAAATTCTGTCTATAAATTGTACAGAATAAAGATATAAAATAAAGAAATTTATAAAATTTCAATTTGCTGGAAAAGAGTTCACACTCTACAACGGCAAACCCCTCACCTTCTGCTATGGGAATGAAAGACTTAACATATAAACAAATAAATGAAATTAAAAATCAGAGACGCAACAGACCCCCATGCATTCATTTGGCGAACACTCTTCTGCAGGTACTGTTTTTCCTGCAGCAGACAGCCCTATCGCCAGACTGCCAGATCACGTATAACTTCAGCGTGGTACGGCCGAGGACTTCGTGAATGAGATATTGGAGAAGCACGCTGGATAACCGATAAGGACTTGGGCTGATCGAACATATTTGTCAGTGGTCGCTGCTTACAACATACATTCGAATTTGGCATTATGTCATTGTGTATTGGCTAAGTAGTGGATTGTGGAAATATGCTTTCTGGTTGTATCGCAAGATTTCAGGAATCTCCATTCATCCAACTTCTCCGGAAGAAAATACAATGTTCTTCATTCTGTGGTTTGAGCTAACCCAGTTACGTCATGATTGGCAGGGAAAGAAACTCGCACTTCAGACTTTTGTTTGACAAGCGCAGGAAGTTAAATGTTTCGAAGTATCAGAGAACAGTCGTAGACTGAGACAAGTCCAATACAGCAGCTTTAACTTTTTTCCAAATGGTCCGACACAAAAACTTCATCCTTCATTCATATTTTCTTCTTGTTTTCTGCAGAGCACATTGTCTGGTAATGATCTCTTTCCAACCTTTCTGCTCAGTAATTATAGCTAATGACAGTGGACGACAGGCTTCAGTAAAAATGATAGTTGAAACAAACTTTGATAACGGCTATTACATCTGACAAGAGGTATGGCTGTCTAGCAGCTGGAAATAACAAATTCAGTCACCAAGAAAGCTCGCTCAATTCACCTAAATTTCTATTAAAAAAAAAAAAAGACGTATTCATAAAATCACAAATGATATGTTGAAGAAAACGCCATGAAAAATAAAATTTGCATAGACTTCTTATTTAAGAACGTAATAGAACCTTCAGAAAGATTTAATAGCGATGAAAATTGAGTTGAAATTACTGAAATATCGTCTGCTCTTAATAACTGAACGACAAATTTCGTCCAAAGAGAGGTACTTATCGAAAATAATTTAAGAAAACTTTATGCGTGTTGCCGAACCTCTGGGGGTTTTAAACACTAAGTTTATCCCCTTCTCTTAAGGAAGGAGAGTTAAGTTCTGCGTGCTGTTCAGACTTCTGGAAAAGTTCATTATGCAGTAAGTCTTCCACCAACGGTTCCACATAGGGTTTAATTTTTCGGTACTTAGTTCTTAGGAGTAATTTATGAGAATTTTCGACAACATGTTAATCATTCTGGCAACAAATAACTAAAACAAACGAGTTATAATGTATGAATTTATACTTTTGAATTATTTAGTATCTTTCAAGTTCAAGTCTTCAAATTCACTACTACAAATTTATAGTAATATATATCTATTAAATTTATAGTTCTCATATTAAATTAGTAACGAATTACTTAACGTTTTTGTTATAAAACGGAATGAATAAACCAATTTCTCTTAAAGGTATTGGGGGAAATGCACCATATTAACGTAAGTTTCGTCTTTTTCTTGAGTACGTTTAAACCGTAATATAACCGTCTAGAGAATGAGAGAAATTCTTGAACAGACTCCACTTGTTCTCCAGTTTTTTATGTCAGTTTTTTTATTAATATTATTAAGTGAAAATTCAATCATGAAAGGCTGAAATTGAACGCTGTAACCATGAAATTTGTGCAAAACCTTTACTGAAAATTTTACTTGAAGAGTTCATCTGTGCTACTAGAACCGTGGACCCAATTTTCCAGATGTGTTATTCCATACATAATTCCAAATGTGTGCATTATAAATCAATAAATACTTCAATAATTTTTTACAGAAAACCACGCTTCATTTAAAATACAAATCTTGCTGTCTTGTTGTATCATTCTTTAGTTACTTGTCAACAGTGGACTTTACACGCAGTGGTCGAATTATTCAAACTATAATAGAATACTTTTGTTATAAAATTAGCGATTTTATACACCAGTTTATACACTTACGAATAAATAAAATATGTTCATGCACGCTCCAAGTGGCACCACCTGAAATATTGCTTACATAGAAGTTTTTGTGAACAATACTGAAATATGTATGTGGGTCATCCACAAACTTAAAATCTTTTAACGTACTGTCACTTTTAAGGTTAGTGAAAAAATGAGGTGCACAAATCGAAATATACAAACAATAATGAAGAGACTGAAATCAAAAATGAATAAAAAAAGGGCACTGATTCTCTGCTAATTCTTACCTGGACAACATTTCTTTGATTGTTTGTCGGCGAATTAACGGCGCAAATATCGAAATACAAGTTACCAAAGTGGGTGGCACAGCTAGAGTAAGATAAGAGTAACAATGAAGTTTCACAGGACCAAAGTATTAATTGAGTCTTCCCGGCATACCGCTGTTAAAAATTCTTGTCGAATGTTCTGCCTGATAAGTTCTGCCATGCACGAACTTTCGACAGCTACCGCCTCTGTCTTCCTCAGGCGAAATGGTAGGTCGAAGTGGTTACTGCGACAATACCCCACCGACTGTGATTTCCTCGCGATTCTGGCTCATATAACCACTTCGTTTTCTTGGTATGTTCCTATTGCCACATGTTAAGTTCATTAGCTGAAACCATATAAAATTGACGAAGTACCAAGAGGTAGTGATGAATCATATAATACCACATTACGAGTCTTTCATCCAACGGTTCCTGTTTTTAAACTGGCATAAAGGGCTTTTACAAGTGTTATTGTGTGTATGTATGTTCGTTTGTGCCAATTGGGACCGCGATTGGATTTAATTTGATTTGGACGTTCACACACCCGTGTTATAACTAAATTGTTAGAC
>JARYHS010013630.1:336044163-336217258 GCA_031002005.1 Vandiemenella viatica
GTGACTGTTCATCCATTACAAAAAAAATACAAAACGGTTAATATTATGAATTTCTTGTAACACTCCAAAAATTTGAAATGAATGCAAAAAAATCTTTTAGAAAAGATTGCATCGTACCAACTGTCATAATAAAACATACAACTAATGTAATATATTTTTAGAGCAAAATAAGTGATGAAAACATCTTGGCTGTTTGCCATTCTTACGCCGCTGCTCCTTAAAGTATTTTAAATTAAACACCACATGTGAAAAACTATCTTATGAGAACAGTTTATTCTATTTTCTTTTTCCTTCGGTATTTACGCCTTGTCGTCGTCGAGGTCGTTATAGACGGGTGGGTGGTGATGGAGGGCAATGAACGGGAAGGAATTCGATCATGGCCTTTTATAGGAGCTTGCCTGGAGTTACTTCGGGAAATCTTGGAAAATATAAATCTGGATGGCTGGATGGGGATTTGAACCAGCATCCACCCAAAAGCCACGCCGGAGTGCTACGACTTACCCACCGTACTTGGTGTGTTAATTTTCAAACCCGTATAGCTCTTGCGGTTTGAGGCATCATGCATGTTCATATTATTCCTAAAAAAAATCTTTAATAACATTAATCATTACGTAAATACATTCCTGAGCAACTGGTAACTAATACTATAAGCAGAATGTATTTGCGTAATTCTCAGTGTTTTGCACAGGTTACAATTTTTCACAGCATCAATACGTAAATATTTACAGGCAATGACGATGCTCTAAATAACACGTTTTAGGATAAACGATTCATAATAGGAGGCCTTTAGTCTTAAAATCCAAATTCCTGAAATTCTTTACACTGAAAATAAGTTTCTCGCAATCTGTGAAGTCAACATCGTAATTCACATTCAAGGCATTCTGGAAAAAAATATAAACGTGCAACGTTTTTATAACAAAAGCATAACATAATAATTAATCTTATATATAAAATTCTCGTATCACAATTTTCGTTCCCATACTCCTCCGAAACGGCTTGACCGATTCTCATGAAATTTTGTGAGCATATTGAGTAGGTCTGAGAATCGGCCAACATCTATTTTTCATCCCCCTAAATGTTAAGGGTAGTCCACCCCTAAATTTTTTTTTATTTTTTAGACAAAATTTTTAATTTTATTTTTTTATGATACAACATACAAAAATACATACAATCCTAAATTTTCACCCTTCTACGATCAACCCTTATTTTTTAATAGCCATTTTAGTAATTCTTTTTGGATGCACCTGGTGGAACTGGCAAAACATTCTTTATTTCGCTAATTCTTGCTGAAATACGATCAAATAATGGCATCGCATTGGCCGTTGCATCATCGGGCATTGCAGCAACTTTATTGGATGGAGGCAGAACAGCTCATTCAGTATTTAAGCTGCCACTAAATATTAAGAATAACCCTGACGCAGTATGCAACATTAAGAAACAATCGTCCATGGCCACCGTGCTGAAACGGTGTAAAATTATCATCTGGGATGAATGTACTATGGCACACAAACATTCGCTTGAGACGTTGAACAGGACATTTAAAGATATTAAAAACAACGACAAACTATTTGGCGGAACTCTGTTGGTCCTTTCAGGTGATTTCAGACAAACACTTCCAGTCATTCCACGTTCAACATACGCTGATGAGATCAACGCTTGCTTAAAATCATCTCCATTGTGGCGTAATGTTGAAAAATTACAGCTAAAAGTAAATATGCGCGTTCAAATGCTTCAAGATCCATCCGCTGAAACATTTTCAAAACAACTCTTAGATATCGGTGATGGAAAAGTTGCTATAGATGAAACTGGATACGTAAAATTACCGACCGATTTCTACACAATCGCTGATTCGCAAGATACTCTCATTGAACAAATATTTCCCGATGCACACACACAGTTCATAAATCATGAGTGGCTTGCAGAAAGAGCAATTTTAGCGGCAAAAAATGTAGACGTTTTGTTATTTTTATATTCCCTCATCGTTCACAGCGCTCCATGCCTATTTCACGCATATACCACATTCTTACATACATACAATATACACATTCTTACATACATACATACTTACAATAAGTAAGCTATTTTTTATCTACACTAGAAATTACTTGAAAGTTATTTATATGGCAAAACAACGTTTGCCGGGTCAGCTAGTATTAAATAAAAATACTATTATACTTTATATACGGTATGTTGGCTTCCCAATCTGGTAAAATTCTTTTCAAACACAGAAGTCACAAAAATGATCTTTAAAGATTATGCGTCGATGGAAACAGAGTAGGACGTGCAAGAATTGTGGTGTCTGACGTACATAAAACAAGAACAAGAACACCACACGTAAGCTGTCCACTGACTTTCACGATATCTATTGTAATCAGTGAAATTATTGACATGCGGTGGAAGTCATTTATACTACGCAGAGAGAAATAACATGTTCTGAAATGTGTATAGCAAGGCAGTTCTGTGTATAATAAACACTACTGCATTTCTGCAGCTACGTTCGAAGTACTGTTTAGTCCCCTTTAATTCTGCGATTCCATGACTACGTGTCGACGAAACGTAACCTGATTATACTGGTAAACTGCTAAGTATCAAACTATTTTTTTAATCAGATTCAACGCGCACTTTCTATTGTTAACTGAAAATAAACGGTGCGTAATGACATAGCTCAGTGTGGCATGAACGACTACGCAGTTGACCCTTGTGACAATTTCACGCACAGGTGGCCCGTTGTTTATTTAGATTAGTTCAACCAAGTTGATTATTCTGTTCAGCGCGCTTTGCTAATGTGACTAACATTGCATCTAGAACCGACTGACCCAGTAACCACGACACGCAGTTCCATTAAACAGGATTAAAGGATAAAAAGAAGAACTGTAATAAAACATTCCGCAATTGGACTGATTCGTTTCATTTGACGTTCTATTAGTTACCTGTTGTAAATTATTCTTCTTATCCACGTAGATATACTTCTGTTTGATCAATCATTAAACAAAGAAGGATCGAAATTTTTCTACATACTTGATCTGTAATTCATCATCTCGCCTCTAATTTATGCCAGAGTAACTAGAAAATTTTTTCGGTAAGTCATACTTTTTTTGCTTTCATCAGTCTCTCGACTGGTTTGATGCAATCCTCCATTCCTTCCCATCTTGTGCTAAACTTTTCATCTCAACATACCCCTTACAACCCACGTCCTCAATTATGTGCTTCATATATTCTAATCTCTGTAATCTCTGTCTTCCTCTGCAGTTCTTACCTTCGACTCTTCGCTCCAATAACAAGTTAGCCAATCCTGTATGTCTCAAAATATGATCAACCATCCTGTTTCTTTTTTCTGTAAGACTCTTCCACAAACTTCTTTCCTCACACCTAGCGTGATGGTTGAGTGCTTAACGGTCTGGCCTCGCTTTCAGGAGGACGCCGCGCCGGTTCGAATCCCCGTCCAGGCATCCAGATTTGGGTTTTCCGTGGTTTCCCCAAATCACTCGAGGTGAATGCCGGGATGCTTCTCCAACTTACAAGTTGAATATTAATTGTGATAGACTACTACCTTGTCTCACACCCTTTTTAACTGATGCGTATTAATCATGATTCCATACGTATATTATAGCTTCTTGATTCTTATTAAAATTATAAAGTATTCTATCCCGGTTTTTTAGACCCGACTTTTTTAAAATTTTCAACATCATGTCCCACCTAACAATATCAAAAGCTTTCTAAATCAATAAACGACTTAAAAGTATTATTGTTTTTCTTGATGCAGTCTTAATGTTAGAATCGCATTTCTTGTTGCGCGGTTTTTCCTAAACCCAAACTAATTTTCACCTACTGTCCTTTTCACCACACTTTCCATTCTTCTGTATATTATTGTGATCAGTAATTTTGAAGCATGTTATGTTAGACTTGTAGTTCAATATTCCTAATTCTAACATTGGTCAGTTTGTGCTTTTTTCGAAAGTGTGAATATGTCATTTTTAAAAAAAAAAATCAGCGTGAATCTCTCCTTTTTAATAACTTTGTGATGTAAGTTTGAATAATATTTGGACTCCTTCTTCTCTTAAGGATTTAAGAAGTTCTTCGGTAATCTCATCAAATCGAACTATCTTATTTGATTTAAAATCAATCGAAGCTCTATCAAATTCTGTCTTCAAAACAGGATCACCTAAGTCATCAATGCCGACATCAATTTGTTTTTGTAATACACTGTTGTTCAAATCATCTCCAGCATACAATTTCTCTATGTATTTCTTGCATCTATCTTCTGAGGTTAGAAGACGTTGCCCATCGGCAGCTTTAATATTTATACCTCTTTTCTTCATTTTTCCAAAATTCTGTCACCTCTGCTTTACCTACACTTTTTTGCAGCCATCTTTCTTTTGATTTTTTGCATTTCCTGATTATTTGATTTCTAAATTGTCTGTGTATTGTTCTCTTCATGTTTCATCATAAACATTTTTGTGCATTTTCCTCTGACCCATCGACTCAAAGACTTCTGTGATCCGAGGTTTTGGGGTGGCTTATTGCCTGAAGCCTAATGTTTCTTTACCAGCTTTCATTATTTCGGTCAGCATCGAAAACCCCATGTTTGCTTACGATTTTTGTCGTAATTGTTAACAATGGAAAGCCTTGAGCTCTTTTATATACATACTAGAATTGTCGTGGATAATTTTATATTTAACAAGGTTATCCTTAATTATTTTCAAGTAGTTCTTCACATTTAGTCTGCTGGCTCAGTTAGAGAATAGTCGAACGTATAAAGTCGAAGTGGCTAAAGATAAAAATGTGCCTTCTTCAATAATTTCCCAATACAGCAATTGTTCCTGACCAGATACGAGCGCTTGCTACTATGAGAAAACTTAGTTTATTTTTGTAAAGAATATCCCAGATTTAGTTACCATTTATTCTGAGGGTTCATCTGGACATTCTAGCATAATTTCACATTACCCAGTTACCTCCCACTGGCTAACAGTTGCTGTAGAACCTTCTTTGAGTCTAGTTGGCCCCGCTGGGACAGTTCATCCATCAGCCGACACTCAAATGCCCACTTAACTGGCCAGCATGCGCCATGAGAAGAGGATTTTTTATGATTGTGCGTTCGGGTAAGTGGTGATTACATTTTGTTTCCCCGTTATTCACGTTTACAGTATCTATTACGCGACTGTTTTCAATGCAGCAAGTGAATTTCCCCGAAGTATGTAGTATTTCGGGACTCTAATTAACAACTTTATTTCGCAATTAAAAGCCTTCTGGGGTAATAAACTGACGCTTAAACCAGTGGCTGCATTCTATTCTTTGTCATTTTAACATCATGAATTGAAGTATTTTGTTGTTACTGTGATAACTAACGACTATACTAGAATTTATGTTCAAACAAATACGTAAGTGAAGAGTAATGGAATAAGACGAAGAGAGATATTACTTACAGGACATGTCATGTGATTCGATATTACGAATCAGGATGTTATAGTTAGATTTATAATAATCAAAGAACATGATCGTTTGTATATATTCTGTCATGCAAATGTCTTCTTATTGTGCAAAGAAAAAGGTGAGGAAACAATAAGAGAAAAAGTATGTTCCAAAAAAATAAGACAAATGAAACATTTCTTTTGAGGATTTATCTCTGCAACAGGTCCGAATCGGTCAGGTTCAGGTTTCCTACATACGGGGAAACGTATTTCATTATTAATTTCCCCACAAAAAGTAATTATTTTAATTCTGAACTATACCAGGAAAGTAGCAGTTTTTTGTTACTATTATAAAACGAGTAACGTGGAAATAATAGAAAAAAGTCACAGAAATACTATAATTCCTTAGTTTTGAGACTAAAAGAATTCACTTGGAAAAAAGGGCACATTAATGTATGGCAATTAGAACATCATAGTACGTTGCGTTACAATAACATAATTTATTTTAAAATTAATGCTTTAGTATATAACCTACGCATCACACTTTTTTAAAGCTGTTTACTTTACAGTGTATGAACTGTTCATAATACGGACACTTAAACTCATAAGTTATGTAACAGATTAATCTATTCCCTCAAAAATGTAAGGAATATAACTTTGCAGTGAATTACATGAGAAACTTTTAACTTCCACGGAGCAATATAAAATTATTCTTTTTTTATTTTTCGCGATTACTTGCATAGATTTATATGATTGTGTTATAGCACGCGAGTTTGCGTGCGTGTTTGTATGATAATACTTTGGAACTATTAAGTGCGGTGCAGAATACAGTTGTGTTGATAGGGTTGAGGAAGTAGTTGGAACAAGCTTGGAATTTTGGTAACTATGACATGCGTCTGTTTTGTATTCTCCTTTTGCACAAATTTGCAAAGTTTTCAAATTATTTGATTTTCTAAAAAAAAAAAAAGTGATTGTAGTGTCACACCTCTACCATCGTGGATCAACATTTTAATACTTTGCAGTACTGTAGCGTAAACAGGCAGCATTCCTATTGAGCGCCGAGATGCCGCTACGCATGCCACAAAAAAGTGGTGGTTGCCGTTTTGCTTTTGTTTTTGCGGCACTCGCTATGGAGAGTTTGCACTGATACTCTGGTGGGTGCAGCGCCCCAGAAAATTCACTACCGTCGCTGAAGGAGGACGCGAGGGGTGAGCTGGTGTAGAGAGTGCATGCAGATACTCTGTGATGATATCCATAGAAAGACTCACGTGTGTGTGGGTACGGCGTGCGGAGGTCACGATATCGTAATATTTCTCCGTCGTGGTGGGATTGTTGTGGTTCCTTCAGGAGCAACCATAGCAATATAAATTTGATGTCGGACTCCATTATGTTCAGAAAACAGAGTAGGCTGTGCATTACACTGCCCGCTATCACAGTATTGTGCACTATATTCGCTATCGGATCAGTCGTCAGCTTTCTTAGCAGAAACAAAAGCTATACGAGAGGCAATGAAATATAACAGCAGCTGTGAAAAAACTGAAGTAATAATTATCATTGATTCCCTGAGTGCAATCAAGAATATCAAAAAGCCTAGTGGAACACAATGATGGCATCTATAATAATAGACATTCTCAATGGAATATACATCAAGAACATAAAGGGCATTACAACAAGTTTTATGTGGATCCCATCACAAATGGAATCAGATTTAATGAGTATGTGGAAGGTTTGATGAAGGAAGGTAACAAGTGGGGACACACAGAAGACTTACAAATCCCCTCCTAAGAATTCTACGAAACCATTATTCAGGGAGCGAAGGAATTACGGCTAACGGAAAGGAGCAGTTCCTTACAACAAAAAGGTTCGCATTACGGCCGTTTACAACGTAATATCTCCGCAAAGCCTTGGTACTGAAAGCGGAATATTAACAGGCACTAAACACATTAATAACCAGAAGTCGATCCCATCAAGGTAACTTCCGTAGTCATTTACATCGTATACGACTTAGTGAAAGTCCCCAATATGATTGCTCATATACAGCAGTGGGTGACTTAAACCACATTCTTTTTCCTTCCAAAAGTATAGATTACCACAAGACAAAATTATGAAAGAATTAAAAATCCTTGGTATACATTTTCCAACAAGCGTGACTGTTTTGCTGTCTTCTAACGACAAAACCATTTACAGGACGTTAACGACGTATTTAAAAGACAAAAATATATTTATTTGAGTTTTCCATACATATATGTTTTAAAATCAGAACTTTTAAACATCTTTAATCTTCTCTTTTAACTCATGTAAATTCTTTTGAAACATGTATTATGTATCTACATATATATATTTTTTTAAATTGTATAATGATCCATTTTAGCTCATGACTGCTAATTAGATCATAAGTGTTTCATTGGAAGTATTATAATTCATATTATTAGTCTAATAATTAACTGAAATTGTATAGTACATATCAATGGAAACTTTTTTTAAAAGCTAGCTGTGTGGCCAATAAAGTTAAAAGCAATTAAATAAATAAATCATTATTGCTTTGGGAAACGACAAGAATACCAACAGCAGATCGTTTCAACGCAGAAAGTATTCCCAAACATAATTTTCCATAAATACGGAGAAGCGACATTTTACTAGAGTTTGTCACCCATTTTCCGCCCTGAGATCGTAATTATCGAACTGATGGACAAAACAGAGCCTCATGTTAAGACTAGCCAGCAACGTTTGAAGCACTGATTTAACTAACTTCATTTTTTTGTAACGTTAATAGACATTTTCGTATTCAGATTCCCTGTACGTATTAATAATCAATTTTTCTTGATAGATGATTTTAAAAAGTGGAATATTATTCAGTATTGACTAACCTTATTCATTTTTACGATTAGTATGTGTAAAGCTAGATTTTAAACAAACCCAGGTGATTTATAAAATTTAATAATCCTGTTAGCAAGAAAGTAATGTAACTCTTTTCATACGGATAAAGAATTTTAATAAATAAATCTTGCGTCTAGTCTAGAGATGAAGGTAAAAATGTTTCTGGCAATTTAGGTTGTCAATTCGTCAAGAACTAATAATTTTCGTCTGGGGCTGACACATTGTTAGGATTCTCATTTTATGTACAGAGCAGTCCTAATTTACCACTCCTTCTTGGGAAAGAAACTTATTTTACTTCGATATTTAGTTACAATGAGTTCCTGCATCACATGGCTGCCTCGCTTTGTATCAGCGATATCTCCGTGCAAAGCTATTCTTAGTTGTCTGCCAATTTGCCTTCCATCTACTTGTTCACCTGGTCACGAGTTCCGAGCTACCTGACATCCGCAATTATCCCGGTGACAGGTATTGAAGTTGACAATGTGCTGCATGCGAAACTTGTCGGTACCCTGGAATCTCATTGTGAGGGCTAACTAGATATATGGATCCGTTGGCGAGTATGGGGGAAGTTTGCCTCTCTCAAAATGAAGCTCCAACTACTTTGACGAGCTGACAATATAACGACAAGTTCGGAATTCCATATAGTTCGTTAATTAATAGTCTGTTTTCTGCAACTCGCAAAATCTCACCTCGTCCGTATATTATAGCAGAAAGTGTTTAAACCAGCAACGGTATCAGAAATTTGAGAGGAAGAAGTATGAAGCCCCAAGTGATAGGAAATGAGTAACTGCCATGAATTATGCCCATAGTGTCGCAATCAAAAGCATCTAACACAAAAATTTCAGTATTTTTACACAATATAAATGTACATTTAAGTACTACTTCATATAAAATTGTGCGTATCTAAGTGTAGCAGAGCTAAGATTCAATTTAGTGCTTCTAACAAGATTATTTTTCTCCAATGCTCACGAACCGCGGATACTGGAATTAATTCAGAATTCAACTAAAGAAACTTTAAATAAACCAGACTGCCGGAACCAAATTCATTTCGACGTTTATTTGTCTCTGCGTTATCCCCCACAAATTAAAAAATACGTGTTTTATAACACTTTGCTGTATTCGTGGTTTAAAAAGGATAACCGTCCAGTTCCTTCTGTTGCTAAGAATATAAAGCTGCTGTGTGTGGAGCGAAGACCCTGCTAATCGTATTACGTGTGCCACTGCAGCATAAAACCATGGTACAAACCAAAGACACGAGTACCATGCATGTTCGTTCGCAGCTCTCCCCTGGTGGTTAATCTAAGCGGACGGCAGTATTTATGAGCCCCCGAGGGCCCCTTAGCGCAGACATCCCGCCCCACAGCCCCTCATTCCACAGAAACGGCCGGCACACCCGAAGCCTTCTCAAGACCAAGATAGTAACGACTTCAACCTCACGGATAGGTTTGTAGGCATCCGGTTCAAAGTCCTTATAAAAACGTTAAAAAATAAGTTTTATTACGTTTCTTCATACTTAACATGCTAATTAGATTTTGAATCTTCTAATTCGCCCAATTTACCTATAATTCCAGATGGTATATAAAACATTTCTTTACCGTTTGGGAATATATTTTTTCAGTAAAATCGGAAACTCGTTCACAGGCAACAAAGCACATCCGTTAGTACAAAAGTAATATGATACTATTTTGGAACTTAGGTAGACTGTTGACACAACACGGGGACAAGACAATTTTCAGACGACCCACTAAAATTAAAAACTTGGTAGGCAGCGTTAAAGATGACCTAGGTTTACGAACCACTTGTGTATAATATATACCATGTGAATGTGGCCGTTGTTACATCGGACAAACGCAACGGTGTATTGTGCAGCGATGTGTTGAACACGAAAGAAATGTTCGTCTTGGCCGAACACAGTGTGCAATAAGGTCATACATTTGATTTTGAAAAGACTACAATTTTAGCCCGTGTCAAAGATTTTTGGGCCATCGTTATTACAGAAGCTGTAGAAATCAGAACAACTGATTCATTAGTTAACAGGGACACTGGTTATCAACTCATTGCGGCCTGGAACTCGGCTATTAAAATAATGAAATAGTTTCGCCTCGGTAATGAGCAGAAGCGTGAATGACGTCATCGCGCTGTGTTGGTTTTTGTCTTCCACCGTTTCCGCGGTAGCGGGTAAACAAACAGTTAATCAACGGGGGCTGAGATAGACGTCTTCGAAAAGTCCCACAAGTGTGGCATTTTTATGCGGCTGGGAACCCGAGAAGAGTTTATTTATATACAACACCTTGAAAAATTTTGATCTTATATTTTTATACATTATTTTGTTTATTACCTACTAAGCTACAGAAATTCGTAATTATATCAGAGTTGTAATTAGTGTAAACGTACGCTAGTCACCCGGAAGACGTGCCTTGAAGCCAGGAGAGGAAAAGTGAATAATAAAAGTCGTTTATTTTAATCCTCAGTGGCAGTTATATATTACGCACTGTTAGAATTCCAGGCAATAAACAAACTTCGATTGATATTGACGAATTGGTTTTTGAACTGAAGCCAGATCTGCCGTATAGTGACAGTTTTGGTAATAATAAAGTACAGTAGCAATGTCGCAGTGGGTCACTGGTTTTAGTAGAAATTACCTTCTTCATCAAATAATACGAGAAATACTTGTGTTTTTTTGTTAACTATGTCAACATAGCTGTGAAGAATAATTTTCATGTATAATTTTTGACTCATTATTTGCATATCTTAGTTTTAAGTTAGAAGTTGCCGTAGTAAGTAGCTTCTTTGTGCTAAAGATGAGTTCCAATATTCTAATCAAAACCTACATATAACATCAATAGCGGTAATTTTTTAAAATACTATATGGCAAGACAAATGAGAATTCTTATCTACTCCAATGTAGGAAACATTTGGACATTACTGTTCTGGAAGGATTAATGGATACTTAAGTAGACAAAATAAAATAATATGTAATAATATGTAATGAATCCTGGAACATACTACCCTGAATTCAGTCATGGCAATAAAAAAGATAAGTTCTTCTTTTTTTACAGATACATATCATTCATGCTGAAGCTCTATCGGTGACGGCGTTTTAACAAAACATAGAAACACGTAAGCACAGAGGAAGAGCTACAGGCGATAAAACGCAGTACTGCCTGAACACATTTGCGTCCGCCGAAAGCGATTAATTGTGTAAATCATGGTTAACGATGCAATGGCCCGCGAAATCCTTTTGAATAGCCCACGCAGTGTACTCGCCGGCTGTGACTGTTTAATTCCCTTAACGATCGAGCAACAATGGCGATCTTCCAATGAACGCACGGTCACGTGCCTGCATGTGTAGCAAGCATGATTTGGATAAACCAGAGGCGTCCACAATGATCTATTAATATATGGGCAACAAATGCATTAACGTGTTTAATATAAGCAACAATGTATTAACAGTCACAACGTAGGAAGCCAATGTGACGTACATTAAATATTTGCAAAATGATTATTAAAATGGCTCATACAACTTTCTCTCGTATGTTGCTGAGTTCCGCTTTTCCGAAACTAACGTGAGGATCAAGTAATTTCGCTCTTTATTACAGCACAAAATAATTATACTGTATTAAAAATGTTGTTTCTGACTAAAATCACATCAACTACGATAAAATCGAAAGAGAATATAGGTGCACTGTGAAAGCTGACAAAAACACATCTGTTTTACCTTCAATCAGACATTCACTACATCTCCAACTAAACTGTGAGGTGTTTTAGCGAGTCTAACCTTAGCGTTCCGTACTCCAATGACCTAAACATATATATCACTTGCAGTTTTATGGAACAGAAATCACTGCCTGACTAGTGTTGTAAAAAAACAGTTTTTTTCTGACGTGAAAAAAAAAACATTTAAAAAAACTGTAAAAAAAAACCATGTTTTTTTTCTGGGACATGTTTTTTTTTTTCATAACTACTAAATTTCAAATTTTTAAGGCATTTATCGTTTAATATGACTGTTTTAGAGTTTATACTAAGTACTTTTAAATCTATTATATCTTTCTGGTTCAGTAGAAAAAAAAATTACAAAAATATTGGCAACAGTGACTGAAGTTTTCTTTTACGAAAGGGGAGTTCCCGAAAAGGCTAGGATGCGTGAGAAGGAATCCCCGTTCGGCCGTTCCCCATTGTTTGGATTGATACTCGCTATTTGAACTAGTGCTGCCAGGCCCTACAAATTTATCTGTAGACCTACGAATCTTTTCAAAAAATTAGGAAATTTAACTATGGTTTTTGCCTCTTTTTATTACTTGTTGTGTTTTCCTTATACTTGTTAAACTCGCAGCGTATAGTGATAATACTGAGTCATTGTCAGTAATTATGAACCAACGATTGAAAAGAAATAAAGCTCCTATTTTGTATGATAATAGATTTAAATTCAAACTTAAAAGACCGTAATACAGAACTATCGGCGCAGTCTTCATTCACAGTGTGTACCTTGCTCACAATTTAAAATTGCAATCTCAAAAGCTTTTTCATGCAACACAACCAGTATAAGAAAATGTAACTATTTCTGAAGTTATGGATCTAGAGGGGACAGAAGAAGAAACAGAAAATTCCAACTCCGACCCAACTAGTGTTGGTAGTACTGATACTAGTGAATGTGGTACCGACATAGAAGATGAATAAAAAATTATGTTACCTATATAGATACATTTATGAATCATTATGTAAGATATTATATGATTTAGTAAGGTTTAAAACACACATGTAAAATTTAAGTTCCATAAATAAAACTATAATTTATCAAATATATTGTTTTCTGGGAAAAAAAAACAAATTTAGAAAAAAGACGAGGGTGCTAGGTTCTTTTTCATGTTTTTTTTCACAAATCCGAAAAAAACATTTTGTTTCTTTTCAGTTTGCAACACTATGCCTGACACATTTTCAGGTTAGGAAGTGAATTCCACTTTTATACTGCGCGCCACGTAGCCGCACGCACTGATGGCACTACCAATCAGCTACTATCAATTTATTATAGGTACTTTAGAATGCAAAGAACTTTGAATTTAGAGTATTTTAAATATAATTGTTTTATGTAACAATAGGAATCTAATGAGCTGATCCGAACAAGCAACATTATCAATCAACTGACATCTACTAACGATTTGTGTTAGTATTACCGAAATTAGTTACAATATTTAAATAACTGATGTCTACGGCTGTAAGTAATGGGATAGTGATTTGACAAGTAACATATTACAGAATGCGTATGCGTATTATTAAAAACTGATTAAGTGAAACATTTAAGAGCATACTAATTTTGCTAAGTGAGACGGAGCAATATTCGCTTGTCTTGTAGTGGAAAGAAGTTCTTGGCTGGCAGCCAGAATATTTGTCTAAGCAGCTGGCGGTTGCTGATACGCCCTTTGATCACAGCCGCCTACCTCGAAAACCAATGCGAGAGGGGAGGTAAAATATCTATGCTAGGAACACACTGCAGGAATCAGTTACAACTTCGCTTGAGAAACCATGACAAAATTATTTTCCCAAGAGGCTTGGTAAACTAGCTTGTCGTAAAGTAGTCACCACAGAGACCAATAATTAGTTTCGTTACGTCACAGCTAATTGATTGACGCCATATTAAGAAGGGCCAGACACACTTGTAGTATTAGTTTTGAGGAGTGTTGGAATTAGTTTATAGAGAGAATTTGTTATTAACGATCTTCTAAAGGTCATAACATTGTGATTTTCATATCCAACGCGGGCGCTAAAACTCTCTCCGTGAACTGTCATTGCTTCAAATTCACCCACTTCGACGATTCAGGAGTGTATGAGAATAATCCTATCCGCTATGGAACGCCTTGGATGAACGTGCTGTCTGTTTCCTGATACTTGCAAGAGATCATCCGCTTTAAGAGAGTACTTCAGAACTTTGCAGTCCAATTGAAATGTTCGAATAGTTAAAGACGTCGGCTGTGTGCACGGTCACGCTGATGTTCTGTTCTCAACACGTCGTACTTTATGTTTAATCAGTCCTACCAGTCTTACTGACTGATCTTTTTACAAGTTTATATTAGGGTGCTGAAAAACTTTGACGTCTGTACTCACGCCGTAACTCACACCCACCGAGCGTTATGGGTGAGCGGTAACGCGCTGGCCTCGCATTCGGGTGTACGCGGGTTCGAATTCCCGTCCGGCCATCCAGATTTGGGTTTTCCAAGGTTCCTACAAATCACTCCAGGTGTATGCTGGAATACTTCCTTCAAAATGCCGTGGTCAATTTCCTTCCTGTTCCTTGCCCCCAGCCGCTTCCCTCTTCTAATGGCATCGACGAGGCATAAAGCCAGAAACAAAAACGTCCCTATTGCTATGACAACTGGCATTGAAGAATTGTGCCCCTTACTCTGTGCTTATAGCCAAGTTAAGTCAGTGCTGTGTCACACGAATCACATTATTCAGAACGTCAGTTGAACTCATGACAACCCTTCAATTATTTCTTTTTATTTGATTCCTCATGTTCTCATTTAATAATTTAACAGATGTGTTCTATTTTAACAATATGATGCCGCACATTCAATGTAGTATATCAACATATTTTTTATTGTTCAATAAGATCAATGTCATCTGTGTCATTCATGTTAATTAAGTAATATATAATTTTGCATACCCCAAAATGAAATTCCAATAAGGAGTAATTTATTAATAATTACTTGCTGGTACAAACGATTTCGTTCGTGTTTTTAAAGAATTTGGACTGACAGCTACCGACATCTAACAACCATAGTGAACGATGGAACACTCGATCCTATTACCACACACAAACGCCAGTCATCAGGCAGCGAAGTAAAATATACGGACACGCATGTCTTTGGTCGAAATACGAAAATATCCTTGATCGACCACTTTCAACGACCATATCTCCCACACTACCACAGTTACCGAAACTTGGCCAATGTTGTGATCGACGGGTGACTCTGTGCTACTACCACACACAAACACCAGTGATCAGTACTAGATAGTTTTCGCTGAAAAGTGAAACACCATGACACATACGTTTTTGGTAGAAATATGAAAGTGCCGCAGGTTGACCAGTTTCAACCACCATATCTCCCATACCCCCATTGCTACCGACATCTAACAACCATAGTACACGTTAGGAGACACGATACCACTACCACACACAAACCTCAATGGTCTAGACTATGTAGTTGTGGCAGCAGAGTGACGACATATAGGGAGACACATGTCTTTGGTCGAAATACGAAAATGCCTTGCATCGACCACTTTTAACCATCATATCTCCCACATCCCCACAGCTATCGGCATTCGGCCAACGTTGTGCACGACAGGAAACTCCATGCTACGTCCACACACAGAGACCAGTGATCGGTGGCTGAAAAGTGAAATATAGGAAAAGACACGTCTATTTTTATATATATATATATAAGATTCCAAAAGGGAATTAGTAGTGTTAGCTCAGTTTGCACATCCACCTTTTAATCCGCATGCCCAGAGGGTGAAATTAAACGAATATTACAATTTGGCGCAACAATGTGTTGCCATGGAAGGTCAGCATAGTTTGCATACGGCAAAGTATTCTCAAAATATCAAATTTTGTTCACAACTTGCGAAGTGTAGCAGATAACTTTGATTTAGTATTTGTCTTCAGTACTGGTTCAAGTAGATATCGGGGACAATTTTCAAGTTTCTACGTGATACAGTTTTTGAGAGAATCCCGGTCACAAAAATGGTCCAAAACTGATAACACTGACGGCCATTCGCATCTTTATTTTGCAGTGAAAAAGACTGCGAAAATATTATTCCTCTAGCTGATAAGCTCTAAACATTCACACCATACACACTGGGGTAGAATTTTTATTTTTTATAGCTTTAGCCTTGTCGACGCCGAGGTAATTAGAGCTTGGAAACGACTGATGCCAAGAAACGAGAAGAATTCGGTCATGACCTTTTGAACAAACCCTCCATTCGACTGGAGTAATTTTGGGTAACCATCGAAAACGTAAATCTGGAAGGTTGGATGTGGATTCGAACCCCCGTCCTTCAGAATGCGAGGCCATAATGTTACCGCTCACCCACCACTGCTCCGTGGTTTCCAAGCTAGAGCTGTGTTTCCCAACCTGTGGTCCGCGGACCACCGCAGACCTTTTAGGATAGGTCGCGGACAAAATAATATTAATACTTACGAAAACATAAATATAGGCGTGAGAACACGCGAACACTGGCCACAATATGTGAGATGCGAGTCTAACTACCAAATGACTGTTCTAGTCTAGCCAATTTCCAATTATTATTACTGGCGAATTCTCCCAATAAATGGAAGACGGTAAGCAAATGACCGAAACAAATTTTCTTTGAGTTCTTCTTATTTTTCCAATAGGGTTTCATTCTTTCCGAGAAAGCTTGTTTGCGTTCTACCGACCACTTTGGTCTGTATTGTTTTGTTTTGGTTCCTCAGTTATAACTTACCATTTGTCTACTTTGTGTCTGAAGGTGTCTCTTTCTAATATGTCTGTTGCTCTTATGCTTGCACCTTTAAGATCCTTCCAAATTTCATTCAGCCAAGGTGTTGGATTTTTAAGTGAACTTACATAATCTATTATCTTTTTTGTCAATCGACTTTCTGGTAATCTCTTAAGGTGACCAAAGAATTTCATTCACCTTTTCTTGATGTCAATTTCGATGTTTGATAACTTTTCTGTTGTTTTGATTGATTGTAGTCTGTAACTATCTTTAGTGAGTCTTGCTCCTAGAATTTTTCTAATGATTTTTCTCTCTACTTTTAATTTCTTCAAGATCATGTTTTCTGTTAATTGTTAATGTTTCGCTTGCATATCGGACTGTTGGTTTTATCACTATGTTGTAATGCCGAATTTTCGTCTGTCTTGACATAGATTTTTTGTTGTAGAGATTTTGGACTAACCCTAATGCTTTTTTTACTTTTTGGAGGCAACATTACTGTGAGATTTTCTCGAGGCCTGTCGGTTCGATGAAATCTCCGACGTATTTAAAGTATGGGACCCTGTTGATTTTACCGTATTTTGTTCTCAAACTTGCTATTTTTGTCTTTGAACATATGAATTCAGTTTTCTCGAATGAGATTTGGAATCCTACTTTTTCTGCACATTCTTTGAGTGTCTCAAGCTGTTTGATGGCAGTCTCTTCATCTTCTGCTAGTATCGCCAAATCATCCGCAAAAGCGAGGTATGGTATATAGAGGTTGTTTTTAGGAAAGCCAAGTGGAATTGGTTTCCAACAATTACATTTCTTGAATTCTTTCTCCCATTCTTCCATAACCTCGTCTAGAATTATTAGCATTATTAATTGGTCCGTGGCTATTATCTAAGGAGTCTGTCGTTGAAAAAGTTTGTGAAAGGCTGAGCTAGAGGTCTGAAAGCGAAGTGCAAGAATAGATCTTCGTTTCCCTTCTGGAACGTAATCCTAACAAACGTTTGTTTAAAAATTATAAGACTAATTTTAGAGGCGCTAAGAAATCAAGTACGATAGAAAATCCGCAACGGGAACTAAGCGAGGTTCGTGCTAATGGGCGATCTTCTTTTTTCCCTGCCATCAGTTCCTGGGACCGACTGAGTGTTGTAAATCACGCTGGATTTTCCTCTTCCAAAAAAATGACCAAACCAGGGCACTCTTCGCATTTCATTCAAACTTTCACAGATGAACATAGCATTCTTCTGCCACAAAAGACTGGCAGAAACCTCAACATTTCGCCGTTTTTCTGCCCAAAATGCTGTTTAAAGGGACTTTCAGTCTATTCCAAATAAGATTTCTCAAATGCTTAAAAAAAGAGTACTTCGCGCAAAATCCAAAGAAAAGTGCTTTGGACTGGATTAAGATTTCAGACTTCATGATGAGTAATCCTACTTTTCACAGGCCAACGTCCTTGCGATAGCCTGCTTTTTGGGTGTTCATGTGTGTATAAAATAAGACCTTAACTATTATATATACAAGCAACCCTTTTTAACAATTTCCAGACTCATGTAACTATGTAATCTTAAAGCATATCTTATTCTCTACGGGGATTTTCAAAACTGCGGAAAGCGGCCTAAATCGAGATTTGTATTATTCATGATATTTTTAGAAACACAAGAACAAGCGACGAAATTGCTACAATTACAACCGTAAAATATTGGGTGAAGTAAAAGAGGTAGTAGCGGAATTTTTAAGATTGCACATGTCTGAAGTGAAAAGTCTGATCAAAATGCAAATACTTTCCAAAATAATATGGGACAGTAAGGACTCAGAATGGCTTCACTGAATTATAACATCTGTGTTTAAACTGTTTTCGGCAAAATTTGTTATCCATTCGCCTCGCAGAGAATCAAAGAAGTTTTAACACTGCATTGGAGGAGTCAGTTGAAGTATCAACTTTGTTCCATCACTAATAAAATATGGATGATATATTTCACATCAGTTTTTTTTTTTTTTTTTAAAATTAACTAAACAAATTACGTCTATAGATGTCATGCCAGTTTCTCTCGCAGCTTAAGGATGAAAACACGTATGTTAAGCACTGAAGCTTCTGAAACGTGAGAAGGCACCGGCTTCTAGAGTTTGCAGCTCTAATCGAACCTTCCTAATATCTTAGTGACTAAATTAGGCCCTACGTATTAATTTCTACATTGTTGATTTACATAGTGTTTGTACAAAATATGGCCTCGCATTCGGGAGGACGGCGGTTCGAATCCCCGTCCGGGCATCCAGATTTGGGTTTTCCATGGTTTCCCCAAATCACTCCAGGTGAATGCCGGGATGCTTCCTTCAAAAGGCCATGGCCGAATTCCTTCCCATTCCTTACCCCCATCCTTTCCCGTCTCTAAAGACCACGTTGTTAAAAAGGGACGTTAAACTGTTACAAAAAAAAAAAAAAAAAATGTACAAAATATTTGCATGCAAGGAATTTGGCATACAGTTCCGTTACACTTTGACTTACTATCTAATTAATTCTATAATATTACATTTGGTCTTGCTTACAGTAATAACAGTTACAGCTGCTATTGCAAATTTTAATGTTATATTGAATCACAAATATCGCTTATTGTTGTTATAGTGCTAGTGGTTTTTATTGAAATATTCCAGTTATTCTTAGAGTATCCCATTATTCAGTTAGTTGTAGTTAATTCAGTTTGTACATATCTTTCTGTAATCTATCATTTAGTTATAACGGATTACTGGGTAATAACAATTGCTTTTAAGTAACATTCACTTAATTATATGTTCTCAGCCACTACAGTCCTGAGTCAGTTCAAATTTGCAGCATCCTGGCTTACCATTAATATGGAAATTAACTCCCAAATATTGTTATGATTCATCGTGTATTTGTACAAAAGTCAATGATCATTCCCTCTACATTACAAACAAGACTGTTTTGGCCGTGGTAGAAGGGCTTTGTTTGCTGTAAGTGGTATGCTGACGTTTGCTCATTCTGCCACGCCATCGTTCTGACTCAGGCCTGTAGTAGGCTTGGTTCCGTTTTAACAATGGTAGGATTACTTAATTTAATAGTTATACATTTGATTTTTTTTTCAATAATCACCTCTGGTATTATAATCTACTTTTCCCCTATAAGGCCTTATCCGTTTCTATGTTACAATTTTTTTTTATGTACTACCTTCCAGATTTCTATTTACGGCAAATCCTTAGAAAATAAAATAGTGCGATGATATCTACTTCCAAGAAAAGAAATCGACAAAACTCCTTGAAGTGCCAACCGTTATTTCGACATGAAACAGAATTACATCCTTGGAGATCATGAAAATTTTAGATGACAGCAAATTACTTGCTGAACCTATATGGGTTTAGAAATAACGCATCCCGTGTTACGTGGCTGGCTCCTTTTTATCATAAGTCAGGATGAAAAGCGTCAATCAGCTCTTAAATATCCAAGCATACAAAGAGACTGATAAAGATTTTCAAAAACATACTTGTTTGACTGCGCGCGTTAAAACATCGGCTTTCACCGTTCATAGATGGATGACTAGACTTCTGTTGTCCCTGACGGCCATCGACGAGTTCTCACGGCAAACCGGCTGCTAAATATAATCTCTTAAAAATACACTAAAAGTGGATGCGGCTGGTAGCGCGAAAATCGCTAGAAAAAATAATATCTCATTCTTTAAATCCATTCCAGCATTATAACACTGCAGAATTCGACGGTTTAGTAATATTCCAGTTACCCTTGATTTTTCACAGAGAAGTGTTGTAAGTCCTCTCCTTCTCTGAGCTTAGAGAAATTTTCTTGGAAATAATGTTACAAGCAATTTAAGATTTTTTAATGATAATGGTTTAACATTTAGAAAGTAAAATAGCTTCTTCGAATGGCTTACTGCGTGTTTAACCAGTCATAAGTCATGGCTAGCGTCAAAGGTCATTGGCACCCACCCCCTGATCACGGAGATTTATGAAATGAAATTTCTCGTGTGGCAGTGTTTACATCGGTGACAAGGGTCGCACCGGGGAGCATAGACTTCGAGAATATATCCATCCCTGCAAACAATATAACAGTGACAGGTCTGCGGTCAACATCTGACATGTCTGTAAATCTGACGACACAAAGCGCCTGTTGAGGGAGTACTGGTGGATGCCTAAATGTGAGAAACAGGCATTGAAAATTCCAAGGAATACTAGCAAATTCAGCGAGCTCAGAGGCTTCACATTCCAAGGTGACCTGCTGCCAAACAAGTAAACAACAACGCAGTATTACTCAGTAGAAGACTGTACGTTCTTTTTCTTTGGGCTCGTCGACTCCTAGTCATCCAGATCATTAGATCCGAGAGAGAATAGGGAGCAAGGAAGGGGGAGAGAGCCTCATAAATTTGGAGAAGGGGTGAAATTATTTTAGTTGTTATAATGGCTGCCAGCTCAGAGGTACGCACTTAATTTTTCTTACCGCATGTCGCATTAGTAACAGGCACATCTTCAGCTGCTATCATCCACGTCAGACAAAACAACTTTTTCGGAAATACTTTACTACTTAAATGTTCTAACGTTAAGTTTGGTCTACTTTCCCTAAGCATTAAATTTTAATCTTCAAATTTAACAATATACAAGATTAGACAGAATTCGTTAATTTATTAATTCGAATAAATGCAGTTAAAAAGCAACATAATTGCTGTCGACTCAATATTCTGATATTTTTTTTTACTCATCCTAGATAGGGGGATCAATCAAGCTGACGAAGGACTGTTCTTAAGTAAGTTAAGGAAATTCAAACATTTTATTAATCAATCTTCGTATGTAGTGATTTCTGAAAACCATTGAGAAACATTTAAAAGTATCCTTTCTCACAAAAGGGTTGATATGCATTATTGTTGCCTTCGAACTAAATGTCATTGAATAAAAAAATTTTAAGAAAAGAGTTCTCAATTTTACCTACTAAACTTTAACAAAAAAAGATATTTATTTTTTTAAAAAAAGCTTCTGTGTTACAACCATAAACAGAATCCAAGGCAATTATGAAAATACCAGAATAAAGTTTTAATAAATCTATATCTTTATTCAGTTAATTTACCGCCTTATTTCTACGTACACATGAAACATTGCTTTTTACAAATTTCTGAATTTCATCAGTAATACTGCCTTAAAAGTATTAGAAATTATTTTTGTCTGGCAGCTACTGTACTACGATGAGATTTCGTGCTTCCAAAATTTTATTGTGGAACCTTTGACGTTTACTGTCGCTTTTCACCCTGGAGAAGAGCCAACACTCTTTCCGTGCCAAACCTGGTGAGCACGATGGAGAAGGTATTTATCATGTTCTGCACATGGTCAAACGTATTAATATAAGCAATAAATTTTGGTGGAAGCTATCTTTACTTTGGGTGAAACCGCCTGATTAGGATACTAATATTTCAAAAGTGATTAATCTTCTTAACAATGTAAGCGTACTTTACGTAGTCACGAAATATTGGTAATATATTCCACAACAACCTTTAAATTGAGGAGTAAACAATTAACAAGCCATTAGCAGCAAAAAACATTGAATCTCTGTCGTTTGTTTACACCATGCACACGATGTACTGACTTTGTAATGGTAATTTACTTAATGGTCGTATGCAACACTTGTCTTCGATTAAACAAGTAAAAAAATTAGTGAAAAATTTCATAGCAAATTTCATTCCAAACTGTGATAATAGATCAGTTATTAAAAAACGGAAGTAATTTTTATTATTTTCTGATACTTCGTCAAAAATTAATGCCTTTTAAATATTACATTGCTCTACGTATGATATTAGTAAACAGTAAAACATTTATGGAACCTGTAGTTTATTTGAACATTAATTGTCATTGTTACTATTTTTTATTTTCTCGTGTCTCTTCATGTGTATCCGGTTATATTTATTTTTAAAAATGAAGCTACATATTTTTTTTAATTACAGCGGAAAAATGAACTACGTATTTTTTGTTAAATTTTAACAAATTGTAAGAGTTTAATGTTTCCTTTAAGTCAAAATCATATTTTCTGTTGCTTATTTTTCATAGATTTTGATCAAACAATTATTTTATATATTTGTTTTAGTTGTAATAGTTACTTTCACATCTTTATATAGCACTTATAATAAACACATATTTAACAGTAATCTGCCCTTTGAAAGCCGTTCCCTCGTAATTTTCCTTCTAGAGCGCACGCTGTTGATTATTTTGGCTTTACGCCTCGTCGACGTCGGGGTCATTAGAGGCGGGATGGGACTAGGGTCAAGGAACGGGAAAGAAATTTGTCCATGGCCTTTTGAAGGAAGCACCCCGGAGTTATTTGGGGAAACCATGGAAAACCCAGATCTGGATGCCCAGAAATGGATTCGAACCGGCGTTCCTCCCGAATGCGAGGCCAAACCGTTAACCGCTCACCCACCACGCTCGGTGTTGATTACTTCATGTAGATTCAATTTGAAATTTTTAAAAATATTTTATTCATTTTGCAGAAAGAATCTATAAATAAAATAAACCTTAACAAACACATGTATCAGCAAACTAGATCATGTAATTTGAGGAATCTTGATGATTGCTAAAATGCGATTAACATCTTCAAAAGGAAAATAAGATTGGAGACTTGTTTGTTAAACGTCATTAAAATTTTATCAAAGCTTGAGTAATGGGGCGGAATGCATATCTACAGAGAACAAGTTGCATAAGTTTGTCTTAATTAGCAGCAGACGATATTTATTACAGATTCAGAGCTACAGTCTGTGGAACCACTGGAGGGTTTATGAAATTACAGAAACGATGATTCTCGTTTTGTTTTTCGGTCATCTCAAAGACCTGAAGTGAATTGCGCTCTTTTTGAAGAGAACGATTTCATTTTCACAAAAGTTAGATTTTAGTAATAGAATGAGAAGATAAAATGTTATATAAGAAAATTTTTTGTTTACCAAAATCTATAGACCTTAAATCTTTTGTCTGATTCTTGTAGTTGTTACACACACATTTTCATTTATAGTTAGAATTAATTAAACAGATTGTGTTTTATATAAGAGACAACATCGGGCGCCTTCTAATTACAGATGGGTAATGAGAGAACATAATTTGAAAAATGGTGTTTGCATTTTTTAAAGGTATAATGTAGTATAAGTAATTTGAAAATATTTGGAGTTATTCGTAATTTTTTAAGAAGACTGCAATTAGTATGAGAAATTTTGAATACATGAACCAAGCTTTTTTCATGTGATACGTCTGCAAATACATTAAGGTAGAACCTTTAGTTTATTTCTCAAGCATTCTAATCTTTATATTCTTTTTAAATATTATATGTTTGGATCCTGTTTAGTTTTTCAGCGTACTGCAATTGTATAAAGGAATTGTAACACGCAATTTAGGTATTAATCTTTCAACCTTTCTAAAAAGTCACATCAGAAACTGCCGTAAATTGCCAATTGAATAAATAAAAATGCTGCAATTATTGATACCACAAATTAGTTTCAGTAAAATATTTATATCAAGCAACTGAGTATATGACACTTCAGGATCACTTTTAATACAGTGAGTGGATTTCCTTAGGACTTTTGATTTCGTTACATCGTAGTCCTTTGACCTTCCGACAAAGGTCAACATTTGTTGTCTGCAAAACCATGGAATGCTCACTCTCGTCTGTTGAGGCCACCAACCATAGGTCACAGCACATCGTAAGGCCACTCGGCCAAAATCTATACCAGCTCCTTTCAGTTTTTGCAAGGTCTTACCAAATAACCTTCTTGACCTTGAAGGCACAGACACTCATTTTTGCTTACAGTTACCATCACGAAACTTTTAGCAACATTTTATAATACTAAAACATGCAGTGACCTTTAGCGGAGCATGAAATGTTATGTGTTACCATTGTTAAACTTTTTAAAATTATGGACTTATCTATCAACATCAGAAACGACTTCTCAGAGAATTTTAAACTTCTTGAAGTTAGTTTAACTTTAAATAGCAGTAGATCCAGCGAATATTGTATACGAATATGAGTTTTGTTCGGAGAGAAATTAATTAAATAGTACTAATGCAAAGACTAGATGTTGTTAGACAGATTCACAGAATCTATAAAATGGTTGTTAAATTGAAATCTAAGAAATAGTTTTAGCTTTATAGTCCGTGAGATTTTTATCGATTGTCATTGTCCAGTGATCAATGTATTCACCCACTTTAAAGTCAGTCAGACGACGATGTGACATTTAGACAACGTTTGCAGAGAGATTTACTGTCGGTAGTAGTGCAGATGTAACATGTAAATCTTAAAGAATTACTTTTATATTATTTCTCTTATAAAGACTATCTCGTTTCTAGTGATAAAGCAGACTATCAACTAGTTATAAGCATATAAATTGACACTGTTTAGAAGTATCATTTACCAGGCTAAAAAATATCAGTCAAGAAACTAAAGAAGTAACACATGTAGTCGGTGGTCGATGTCCGTTTGAAGCCTGAAGACGTGGAACATCCTCGCCCAGTGTTGTTGTATTCCAGAGGAGAGAGAAAGCGGTGTCTGTGACATAGGCTTTGGTATCAGCTTCCTAGGCCAGCGACAAAGGACATCCTGCCGTCACTGCGCCTGCGCGTGGAGGAGCTGAGAAATGGTTGAGGACCTTGTCGCTGTCGTTGCTTTGTGGTAAGGAAAACAGGAATTTTTCATATCATTATTTCCGAAATTAAAGTAATTTGAAATAATTTGTTTACAGTTTTTTATCTATTCAAATAAAAATTGGGAACCACTTTTGTTTTAATCGTATTTATCATTATTTAAACACGACTTTACGATAAGAAGTATATTTTCTAACATTTTTAATTAGGGTCTTGTGTGTTATCTGCAAGAGAGCAGAGACAAAATTCTATAACAGTTGAGACAATACGTAAGTTTTTCTTTTTAACACAGGTGTTTTATAGAGCATCTTCAAGGGTGTGACAAAAGATCGAAAAATATTATTTGTTACTGAGATACTGGAGTACGTTACACATTCCAAATTCTATAAATGGTGAATAAATTGTGTAAAGAGTAACACCAAACGTTATGTCAAAAAAAATTGACATACATAACAACAAATGTATGTCAAAGTGGAGTAATTTTTGTTAATGAATGCGTTACTTTCAATTAACGAAAAAAAGGACAAATTGACAACATAATTATGAAAATGTTAATACTCATAGCCATAAAAAAAAATGCCTAATGCATCGAATCATTTACAACACAGTAGCGGATAATGTTTTAAAATCTTAATCAACCAGCATTTTTACAAAAAAAGCGTATGAATATTGTCTGAAGAGTATTCACGATTTTCAAAATGAATTCGTATTGAAGGTGTGTTTCAGAAATGAAGATAATTTATGGTTTTACTAATAAACTTCCTCAAATTTCAGTCCCTCTTTATACGCGTGAGAGCTGGTTAAATGTATGAGTTTTCGATACACTCTACCCCGAGAGCGATTTTAAGCAAGTTAACTGCAGTACTACCAACCTCATTTCTGTCACTTAACGTCACGAGCCACTTACATAACGTGGACTCTGTGATTTGCCAAGCCCGACACGCACCTGGGTATTCAACTAGAGGCGTGGCCAGCACGGCACGCAACATTTGGGAAGAAGGAAACTCACTCACGCAGATTAAAAATCTTTATATTTCGACTCCATACAGTGAATACAAGCAAATACAATTAAGAGAAATGAAAGTGGAACTTAGTCATCGCCATCCTTGAAAAAGGGATCGGAGTAAAATACGGTGGAAAAACCGTTTTTGAAATCGGTGAAGAGCAGTGTTAGATATAAAATATCCATAATACTTTGGAATTTATAACATTTAATATTTTCATACCACAAAGGCAATGTACCAGAATAATCAGTTTCTGGGTGCATATCCCTCTGTTTATTTTTTCTTTTTGTTTACAGCTTTACGTCTCGTCGACATCGAGGTCATTAGAGACGAGAAAGGTCTGGTGCAAGGTATGCTTAGGAATTAGGCCATATCCTTTTGAAGCAAGCAACGCAGCATTCACTTGTAGCGATTTCGGAAAACCATAAAAAAATCGTAATGTGGATGATCAGACGCGGATTCAAACCCACGTCCACCCGAATGCAAGGCAAGAGCGTTACCGCTCACAAAATACGCTCTCTCGTTTGTCGAAGAATTAGAAATCAAATCGAAGGCAATTATGTATGGTTAAACAGAATTCACAGATCAGGTAACATATTTTGAAATATACCGTGAATAAATAAGTTTCTTGTGGTCTTCAGAAATTATTGACAGCCTGTAAAATAAACTAGCTTTACTCTCTGACATGGCCTCACCTAATCCTGTAATCTTACAGCTTAATGAAGACCTACAGTCTAATGTGAAATCTGAACCAACAAACCACCTAAAGTGCTTCACATAAATAAAGAAATGTTTGTCACATATGGAAGACCAGTATAACGACCCGCGAAAATTCTGGCTAGACTGTTTTTCGAATCCGAAACATCTACATTTCCAGTCAGACATCTTATCAACCAGCCTCTTCAGCTATACAGTCTAGCTGTAAAATAGCTCTCTGACTATCCTGAACTAAGATTTGGGATTTAGCCATTATGTGATGGCGTTCCATATTCTTATCATGAGGGGAAAAAATATTATTTCGTACCAATTACTCATATGGCAAAATATAATTTATGCAACTATGTTGCAGTGTTCTGTGTCAGTGTAAAGATTTTTTTCGATAAGATTTTTTTCGATAAGATTTCTTTCTTTCTCGGTGTACACTGTAGAGCAGTAATGCCAGGTAACGCCGTAACACAGTTCCCTGCGGACCTCGGGCGGCCGCTGCGGCGTCCGTGGTATCGACGTAAGCCAAGCCTGGATGCCCGCACCTGCAGCCTACTTCACAGGCGCTCCTTTATCCTCACATACTCCTCTGGGGCTGGCTGCATACAATCACACTACTGCACAGACCTGACGTTAACTCCCTTCTATAAAAACCCCAGGGCAGCTTATGACCTTATTTATAGCCACCCTAAAATCATCAGCGCGTCACTAGTATAATGGAAAAGGGAAATTTTTAAAGGTCTGAATGTTGCTGTTGCAATCTTTGCCCACAAACGCAAGTTACTAACTGACTTACAATTATTCACCTTTGTTATTCCTAAAACATCAAATTTTCAGCAGCTCGGTGCTATGTAGAAATTTTACTTAAAATGAATATGTTTCGTACTTAGCAGTATAATCTCAAATTTTCTATTCATATTATTTAACATCTTTTGCTCGGTTTTCATTCCCAAATAATTATTTCCGGTTAAATGATTTTGTAATATATTAATTTCCTGTTCATTTAAGTATTTTATATATACATATATAATTTACTTCTTTGGAAGACAAAAATTACTTAAGAGAATTTGGTCCTTAGAAACGTATTATAAGGCGAAACTATAAATGATTTTGAATTTATTCCTTGTGAAAATATTATTTTTAATGTTCATAATTCGTTAATTGTATATAGTTACAAAAAATGAATGTTATAATGTCAGTACAATACAGGGGAAACGATGTGACAGTTATATTCCGACTTCCTGGTTTGAGCTTCTCTCTTAACATAAACGAATGAATTACCCACGTAGTTATACTAGCTTCCATACTACTTCACCAAATTGAACATTATGTTAACTCAATGGCTAAGGTACCCATCTTGAATGTTTAGCGTCACTGATTCGTGCACTCATCCTAACCATAACCTCTGCCTAAGCTTTGCTTTGTTTGCTGAAGTGTGGTTGGACGCTCCATGGTTCGCATTCTACTATTCTCCACCAGAAGCGAACTACACGCCTCCTTGAAACTCTGTCACTGTGTCGTAAAGTATTTATTCAGCTAACAGCGTTATATTTAAAAAAAAATTTCAAGAATAAGGTAATCTCTTTGGTGAAAGCATTTTTTAAAGGTTAGAAACGTTGAATGTAGCCTAATGAAGTCAAATGAATAAATTATAGCCGATACAATACTGAAACTAAACAGCATATAGCAATTTTACACTGAAAAAACTTTAGGATACACAACAGAATCACAGCTGGTTCAAAAAGACGTATCGTAGAATAGGAAAATTGAATATATACAATCAAATTAAAGCGATAAACTGACTTCCAAATGATACAAGTGTTTATATTGAACGCCATGTTTTATCTACTTACACTGTTGCTTTGACTACTTGGGTACAACCTAAGTAGAACAGTAGATTCCACGACTTTATTATTCGAACAATCCCCCTCACACATAGTGTGGCGGGTGAAAAGTAACGCTTTGGCTTTGCATTCGAGTCACCGATTTCAGATTGTTTCCCAAAATCAATCCAGTCAACGGTTGAATGTCGGGAAAGTTCCTCCAAAAGGCCATAGCCATAGATCTGTGTCCATACTCGTCTTTAATCTCCCTCACAATACCTCCTTCGCATTTATGTCGAATGCACTGCATCTTCTGCAAACAAGCCAACAACCTATTTCACGCATCAGTTTTCCCTCAAATAACAAACTTCTTCACCCTCTTTTTTTATTATTGCTTTACGCCTCGTCGACGGCTAAGGTTATTAGAGACGGGATGGGACTGGGGACAAGGAACGGGAAGGAATTCGGCCATAGCCTTTTTGAAGGAAGAATCCCGGCATTCGCCTGGAGTGAGGGAAACCATGAAAGCCCAAATCTGGATGCTCGGACGGGGATTCAAACCCGCGTCCTCCTGAATGCGAAGCCATAGCGTTAACCGTTCACCCACCACGCTCGGTCTCTGTACCCTCATTCCCCTTTGTTCCTTCTTTTCTTTCCATGCAGAACATAACTGACCACAGCGCCAAGGATACTCATCTTATAGAAATATGGATTGCTCAAACCTGTCATGTTCGCACGTACAGATGGTACGAAACATACGATTATCTCGAAATTAGCCGAGTGGGGAGGATATTTGTGCACGATGCCGCTTCATTTGGTTGGCATAGATTTACAGCGAAAAGTAAACTTCTAACAAACTTGAGTGAGATAGCCTAAGGTTAAACTGTTTTCTTTCAGATGGCTTTTGGTGCCTCTGGCGTGAGATGCTGACAACAGCTAAGGACAACTTTTAGGTATTCAGATTAGTGTTGCTCGATCCTGTTAAAAGACAGATGTTCATTAAAAGATTTCTTAACACCTGCTGAATAACAGCATAACGGATTCGCCTCCTAAATACGCAACGTGCTTTAACTTTGACCAGCACTTCTTCTTGAAAGCTACATCACAATGTTCTGCCATGATAGTGGATGGCTTGAAGCCGTCGCCACTTGCCCTGGTGTGGTACAGGTCACGGCAACACTTCGGCTCCGGGCTCATCTGCATTCATCGCTCCCTTCCTCCAGCAGCAGCGTTAAAGCGAACCGCACACCGTCGGCTGCCGTACAGACTAACCTGCTTCTACATGCTTCACACGTTTTTGTTTTAGTATACGGGTTAGTGCTGTTTCTTGAACAGTCTGATTCTTCTGTAGCTGATATTGTTGTTAGTGAAGCTCAGTTTGTTATCGATGATTCTTACCTGAAGAAAAACTAAGACTGTCTACATATCATGATACTAGAGTCTTCATTTTATAGTAAATTTGTTTTATCATCTTAGCTAATATGTTTGACAATTATATAGAGTTATAAAATTATTTAATAGCTATTTACAATTACTTCTACATAAAAACCGTACACTAAAGAAGTGGTAATAACTCGATCTCTCTATCGCTCAATTAGACACTACGCAATTTTTTCATAACAATAAAACAACATCAAATAAAAATTTATTTACCCATTATTTACGTATTTTTCTATTAAACAAGCCTTATCAGTTCGAAACACGAAACTTATAATGCAACTGCATGAAATTTTTCAAATGATCAAATTTCCTGTAACCTAAGTTACCTGGTGACAAACTTTGAAATCACTGTTGCTTAATCTAACGCAATAATCTTAACTGGGATGTGTGAACTACAGTGCAGTTTAGAATCGTAGATACACCTTTTAATATCTTTTAGCTACACAACTTCGATTTCCATTGTTTACCCAAACCACTACAGGCGAATGCCGGGATGTTTCTTTCAGTAGGCCATGGCCGAATTCCTTCCAGTTCCCTGTCCCCAGTCCTTTCCCACCTCTAACGACCTCGAAGTGGACGAGGCGTAAAGCAATAACCAAAAAAGAAGTCCCAGAGTGAAAAATCAGGTTAATTAATGCTGTCACAGGTTTGACCGGGAACATAACAATACGCAAAACAACATTTAACATTTAAGCCATCAGACGGCATTAGAGTAGCTGTTAATAATCAGCCTTCAGCTTCTTCGAGCACAATGAACACAAAGATTTATTGATATGGGGTACAATGTGTGATGTTATAAATAACCTGTCGATTTAACTAAATGCGCCAGGTAGCGACAGGAAAACAAGAGTAAAGTCTGGGCAGAAACTTTAATGCATATGGGAAACATTTTACCGATAGGAAGCGGTGAACAAAACTTTTTTTTTTTAATATATGGCCTTCGGCTTTTATTGCCATTTAGCCAGCTTCACAACAATTCATTATTAAATCTACTAATGCACAATGATTCTTCAAGTCTATGTCATTTTTGTAACTGAACATGTATTATCTCTCAAATGTTTTTATTCACTATAGTATGGACAACACAAGATGGACACAACATTTAATTAAAACCACCCATGCCAGAAGCCGGACTCGAACCGGCGACCCCAGCAACTTGAGGCCAACACGCTAGCCGTTACGCTGCCACGGTCGGCAAACAAAAATTTTAACGACCGCTGAAATATATCCAGACATAAAAAGAGAAGTTACACAGGGCATCGCGAAGACTTTAATCAGCTATTTTATCAGGCAACACTGCCTTGTGAATCTTCTTCTACTTTAGAATAAATTTAAACTCTGCACAGCATTACGTTGATTTTCCATTTACAATGATGCGACTTGTTTCGTCCTTTAAAAAGAGCCGCATTAGTCCTTGTGATGGTACCAATCAGAAAGTGATTTTTTTATTATTATTATTTAGAGAAACCCTGAATTTGTGAAACTGAGTCTACCTTTCACATCCGGTCGGAAACAAGGGGACATTAGGCGAACTTAACATCAAGTAGAACGAGACATTCCAGTAGTCCTGACTGAGTGGCGACGCACCCCACGATCAGCTCAGAGGTTCCTGCCTAGTACAGGAGCCAGACGAAGTGGCGACATACCCGAAACCCAGAAGCTAGCTGTGGCTTAGCTCGCAGAACCAGCTTACAACCTCCTCTAACAGCCAGTCCTACATAAGGTTTCATGTTCATTATTTTAAATCCAACACGGACGATCTGAAAAGCAAAGTAACTGTTCTCGTCAATTTCCATAAGCGACGAAATATATCAGATTTCCTTATTGTAGGAACACAACTGTGGAATGGCAACAAAATAGAATGTCTGGGATGCACATATATAGAGGAAAGTAATGAAACCCAGCCGCGGGCTCGGGTCCTTAAGTTAGACCTCCACTTTATATCGCTTGGAGGGTACTGCATTCTGGCAGAAAATAATTTAATGTATAGATATTGAAAGAAATTGTGTGTTGACCGGGTTTGGCAGAGAGAGGTATCCTGCCAGTTACATTGTTATTGTTTTCAGTAAGAGTGAAAAAGTTTCAGATGTACATTAAACAGCGTTTTTATAGTGTTCCAAGGGGAGAAAGTAACAATCTGTTCACTGCAGCGTCTACTGTAATTACTATTCTATATAACTGAGTAATTTTGTTTCTTTTATATCTACCCAACATTCTTTTAAAATGTCTGAAATTATCAAATCAAACACGGCCTATGTAGGGCCCCTCAGCTCCCCTAAGACAGACCCCTAATAATTCGTATTATTATTTCATCAATTTTGCTAAAGTGATTTGAAATACTGAAACACAGGGACCAAAAAAAAAAAAAAAAAAAATAGAAACCTTCGTGAAAAAAGTGGAAGTACTTATTAGCGAAGAAACATCACTTTTTTCTTAAATGGCAAATTATCAAATATTATGAATGTCAAAATAAGCTAAATTTTTTAAAACAAATGGCCAAATGTTGAAATAAGACGCTTTCATAAAATTTTTGATTTTAATTGACTTTTCTGGTGATTTTGTGTATATTCTTAACGTGGGTCCGAATTTGGCTACCTTTTCCTCTGAGACTGGTTTTGCAAATTTTTACTAAAAAAATAATTTGAATCTATGGTCAGATATTTTCTAACTTCTGTGATGGAGGTTATTCGAAAACATATCAAAGAGTGTATTCCATTAAAATTAAACTTTACCCAAATTAAAGACGATACAGGTAAAGATACAAACTTCGGGTCTGACATTGATTCCTCTCCTCCAGGAATTTCAAAGTGGTCACATTGGCAGATGAACAGCCATCATTAATAAACACAACATCCCACAATGACAGATTCAAATCCAGCTACTAATCCAAAAACAGGCAACACCTATGACCATAGACATCAAAGCAAGGAAGATAAAGGTCATCGCTGTTCATTCTACTCTAAACGGAATGCTACACACTGGAGCAATCTGTACACACTGCTCTCTACAGGAACAGAAATACTTGTTGGAGATGATCTAAATTCTAAACACCATACCTGGAACTTCATTAGGAGCAATAGGCTTGGGGAAAAACTGTTCCACCTAAATGTAAAATATAACAATTTTGGTCCCTTCATAATTGACGCATACACCTTTCAACTAAAGATACCAATGGGATATTCTGGACACAGTAATCATTACAAATATCAACTGTCAATCAGCCTCAAGATAATACATGTCTACTCACCAAATCATAGGCCCTTGGTTATGAAACATGAAAACTGGCAGACTAAAGAGCAAAGATCCCAAAAGGAAAGATACACAAAATGGTTTTAAAATACAAGACTAGTTCACAATCACATACGAATGATTACCACCCAACCTTGAAGATGTTAACTATCCCAATAATTATTTTAGGAAACAATGGCAATGGCGTAAAGACCCAATAAAGGTAAGAGAATATCATAGCCTTTCTAGACAACCATCAAAAACTGAAATAAGTCCGATTGAAAAACGAAAACACCATATGACTACGCTCACGTTACAGAAAATGTACGCCTGGCAATTATTCTTTTAGACAGTCAATTAAACCCAAACACGCCATATCTGGACCTTATGGCCCCTGTTTTCTACCAAAATCATAGCATAGAATTTTGCTGTCGATCCAACAGTAGCAGAAATAGAAAAACCTGATAAATAGAAAAAAAGGCCAGAGAAATAGTTATAGACGAAAATCTGATACTAACAATGCCCCGTGAAGTGAAGAGAATTATATCCAAACTGAATAACCAGAGCGGCTGAATTTCAATGGGGGCGTTCATTAATGACGTGAGATGTTTTTTCCGGAATTTCGCTCCTAAGGTCGGTTTTCGGACCAAAATACCACCCCTAAATTCAACCTTTTTTTTTTTTAGTTCTACCATTCTACGAGAATTTCAAAACCTCGTGATTTTTCCGTTGACCTCTCCCCTCTCTCTTTGTGAGGTTTCGTGAGATTTCCCCCCCCCCCCTTTATCACCTCACGTCATTTAACGTCATTAATGGAGAAGGTGGAAAAGCTAATACTTACGGAAAAATTGCAGATCTGTAAATCCTCTGTTCTTGGTATCAAAGTTATTTGAAAAAGTTGCAAGAAAAAATAGAACACTCGAGGCAAATAAAATAATCTATTCTGAGCAATATGGCTTACAATCCAAGGAATCTACAACCTTCCAGCTACTGAAGTTCATGGTAAACGTCTTCTGTAGATTCAGCACTAGCAAGACAACAGCTGCAGCTTTCCTTGATTTAAAAAAAAAAAAAAAAGAATCGACAATATCTGAACCTTTAAGTTAAAAGTTAAACTACAACAAACAACAGATCACCAATACATAAAACTAATAGAAAACTATCTAACAGGAAGAAGCATTTACACTCATATCCATAAGTTGAGGGATCTTCGAGATTCACGGGAAAAAACATTAGGTGTGGAGATAAGATGTGCACTAAAATTGACTCTGCCAATAATTTGAATCGTGTCACAGTGCTACTGATACGGGGAATACAAGAAAACAAAACATTCTCAGAGGGTGGCATAGTCCGTGTGTGTTGTCCCTACGCCGTCGGCATATATAACGTTAGTACGGGGTGTGATGATCTCGCATTGCAGCACAAGATACACAACGATTTTCCGTATTGTGTATAAGGCCGCCCAGCATATCGGTAACGCATCCGTTGGACAAGCGCCCGAGTGAGGTCAACAATGGTCTGTGATAGCAGTGTTAGGACTGCAATCCTTCGGCATAGAGCGTCTCAAGCATCTTCAATCGATTTTTAGTCCGGGGAGCGAGCTGGTCACTCGAGACGTATGATGTCTTCATGTTGCAGGTACCCGTCAATCAGGCCAGTCCTGTGTGGGCGGGATAGAAGATGGAAACAAGGTCTATATGTATCACATAAAAGCCGCAACACCAGCCATCACGAAACCCTAGGAATAAAATGCAGTGGGGTACGTGCTTCTAATGTAATGCTGTCCCAAGCGAGAACAATGGTGCCGCCATTTCGGTACCTTTCTGCTTTATTCTCAGGATTGTAAAGTATCCCAGGGGAAGACAGATAAACATACGCTGAGAGTAAGTCTCCTGACTAAACCACGACTCATCCGTGAACAGGACATTGTTCCTGGGTCAAAACACAGTAAGCAAGAGACCACATTTGACGAGCCACGCAGTGCCTTTGTCCAAGGGGAATCCATCTGCTATGAGGTCTCTGGCCAGTGGAGGTGCTGTGCTGATCTTCGGGCACTTAAGGCAAGATAACGACCCCGACGCTGGGTTGTATCACGTCGTCGACTTTGCCAATAGTGCCGTTGAATGTTTCCTCCCTCCTAGAATTTTCTCCGCAGCTCTTACTACGTGCGAGATGCTACTCATAGCTCATCTGGCCGTCCAGTAACCTGCCGATGATGCGTCATTTCAGACGTGCTCTTTGTATTCTCCCACTCTCTTACGACTCGAATACTGTGTGTCAAATGCACACAACACGCAGTCGGAATCGTTTTAGCCGATACTATTTACTCACACTAAGGAGTTTCTCACTGAGCTGCCAGGTGTATCACGAATATCTGTGTTGCACAGACACGCTTTAGTCCGCACGTTATCACCATGAAGCAATGACTAGTAAAGGATCTCGTAGATCTCTTAATTCATAGAAATGAGTGTGTGTTTCCGTCTGTGTCCAACATGCAGCACTCACCAAAAGAGCAGCGCTATCGCCGCCAGTTTTATTAAATACCAACGCGAAAGACATGCTGGCCGTGACAAAGTACATCTGACTCAACCCCCGCCGACGACTCTGGCTTTTGCATCACTGCAATACGCCCGGCCTGAATGTAAGAAGACTACAGAGGACACTGGTCCAAGTTGCTGCTTGGGGCAGGCGAAACAAGTGCTGGAAAAGGTACATCTATGCATTTAACAAAGAATCGTCCGATATTAATGCAAAGCTTTTGTTTTAATTAATAACGCTCTTAGTATGAGTCACGTATAGACACTTACGCATTCTATTCGACAATAAGCTCGACAGAATATTTTACACCGCAGGAGAAGATTACTTGCAATCTTTCTAAATTTATGTTCCTTAATGAAAAGTATAGATGTCACCGGAGAAACAAAACATAAAATCATCAGCTGTGGTATGTCATCAAACAGTAACATCGTACATGTACGGCAACTGCAAAATTAATTCCTATGATTCATACTAAATGCACATTACAGAACAAGAATCACACACATTCGTGCCGTCACAACTGCTCTGCCAATAAAACTAGCAACATTTAGCAAACAGAAAAGTTAAAAAAATCGGATTGTAGCCATATGAGATCTACATTAGCGCTTCCTTACTGTTGGCTCATACGACCACAACAGGGGACACAAAGTGTTATTAGGTACAGTAATTGAAACAAGGTGATAGAATCAAGAAGGTGTTCCAGCCAAGATCGTCAATAATGATGTCCGATTACCCTATTAAGAACTTAAATAAATGACGACCCCGAAAACTTCTTATCCGAGAAATGAAGCGAAGCTGCGAACAATGCAGCGGGACCTCAAGATTAGCGAACACGAATGGGAACACAAAACAGAATAAAAATGGCCATAATTGCAAAAAGTTGATAATAATGTATATAATGCCTCTAATAATTCATGTGTTCCATCCTTCAGAAACAGATACCATTGAATAAAAATTAGATTTCTCATTCACAGCAATATTCTAAAAGTTTTATTTATCTCTTATTTCTATTATGCCCGGATAAAATCTTTACAAATATTTTAATAACGAATCTGTAACTGTTGCTCAGTTGTGTGAAAATCAAATTTATCCCTACATTACAGATTATCAAATAAGTAGTAACCTAAAAACCAAACTTCAAACATTTCGACCATATCAAGTGCAAGGGGAACACCAAAGATTATATTACGCTAACTATGACATTTGGCAAGGAAGACGAGATTCATTTCAGATGGACCGGAATGTATCAAACCAACAATGACTCATGTTCTGAAACCAAAAACGATGTAATTATTTAAGCTTCAACATGTAATATTCGAAATATTTCAGCCCTATGTAATAGTGAAAACATGAGGAACACTTTTCTAGGAGACTTGTCATTTGTCTGTACTAACCTACAGTAGCAGCCCGTAACTTCAGTCGCTTTTGGTAACTTAATATTTATGCTGCTCACTACAGGTTTATTATAAATGATTGAAACAGTTTCACATATTTACTGTAGCTATGTTATTTGACATATTTTCAGAAAATTTTAGTCGCATAGAAAAACTTAAACAGTTTTGCAGTCAAGTTTCAAATTTCTGCCACAGACGTGAGAAATAATTCAAGATCGTCGTGGTGAGGATGATGATAAGTAATGCCTATCGTTGCGTCCACGCTCATCCAAACTAGCCTTTGTGTAGGTGTGGGTGGTGTGGAGGGGGGGGGGGGTGGAGGCTTCTGTGAATGGTTCAGTGTTTAAGCCACCTCTACCGACAGCCCTACCATAACTGTGAATTGGCAACTACAGAGCTTCATAACAGATTTACAAAGACATACTGCACCGAGTGGGGCAAGAACTTGATTATGGACTCGATATCTGCACAGTCAGTAAGGACACGTATATAGAAAAAATTTAATACCCAAAAAAAAATAAAAAAAATCTATGTGACTGGCAAAGTATCAAATAATATAGCTAAAGTAAATTTGTGAAAACACTACAATCATTTATAATAACCCTGTATAATTCATACGTTACCGTCGTCATGTAGAAGCGACTCATTTTATTATCAAGAAAAGAGAAAGAAAAAGTAAGGCCCGGTCTTTAAACTGAAAAAAAAATGAAAATACTAATATGCTTGATAATTCACTAATTGTTCACCCATCGTTTTTATAGACAATAATCTTTATCTTTAAACGAGCAATTCTTGTATATATTAGCTATCTCGGAAACGGCACTAACCGTCATCTCGTAGAATTTTCAGGTACCAGCACTGATGTTAATTAATATTCTCTTTGGTTAGAACAAGGAATTCTTATATCTATAACGAACCATTGATCGTGGTCAGCCACCGAATGGTAATATAACATTGTGGAAATAAGTAAATGCATGTATATTTATTAATGAAAGGTATTTTATTTTGAAGAGTAGTAAGTAACTGCAAGAACGTATATTTATTAATGATATGTATTTTATTTTGAAGAGTAGTTTAAATATAACTTTTATTGTAAAAAGTGGTTATCATTAAATACGACAAAGTATTTTATTTTGAAAAGTAATGATAAATAGCACTTTTGTTGTAAAAAGTCGTTACCATTAAATACTACATGTTTAATTATAGAACATTCAAAAAGTAGATACTTAAAAAATAGATATTGGGCTTTGTCAGATGTGATTTTTTCAAACTTATTTGCTTTACAAAACTTCTGTGAAGACAATGTTAGCAGTTATAACGTGATCGTCGTTTACTTTTTGAACGTGTGTCTTTAACATAAACATCAATATTACTGAATCTACGAACTCGTCAAAAAGCTATATACCGGTGTCCACACGAAAAAACAGGTTATGTTAAATACAATCCTGCGCTTTGGAGCGTCTGAACTTGTGCTTTATTAATGGTCATAACGAAAGTTACTTTTATTCAGACGTGGTTGGATCAGAAGCTGTAATATTATTGGGAGATATAAGCATAGTCCTATCAGAGAGAACGAAGTTGGCTCCGATGATGTCTCTACTCGTTTAAGTGAATTACCACTAATCTTGCACCATTAATTAATCCCTGATTAGTTTTAAGAATTGTATTTAACATAATAACAGTCCTTTTTTATGCAGTGATATGGTAAACCGAGTGATCTAGGGAACGGCTCTAGTAATTTGGATGAAATTTCATATTTAGATAAAGATTTGCTTTTAAAGTTTGTAACACCATTTCATAAATAAAAGTTCTTTTATTTGGTATCTCGGAATCGGCCTAGCGCCATCTCGTGGACAAAGTAAGGTTTTCTTAATATATGATATATCCAATCTAAAACTATTATATGAGAAACTCTTGTATAGGCAAAATTAATTTATCTCGAACGTCTTTAAAGATTTTGATGAATTCTTGCATACTGAACAGAAATCGAAAGATGCCGAGCAATAATCGGTCACCCAGGTACTTAATACTGTATTTAACTGTGGACACAAGACCTATCAAAATCAATTCAAAATGCTCCTCATGAAAACGGTTGAGTTAGCATGTTCCAATCTACATAAAAAAAGTCTAGCCATAATAAATGATAACATTATAAAGATAAGAGAGATATTTTTGCGCTCTTATGGTTGAATGATCTCTTTGATCTTTCTGCCTCAAAAAAGAAAAAAACAACACGAAAATAAAGGTAACTGTTCGGCAACAGCTCTGGCCGGAGGGCTACTGAAAATTAATTAACTTTTAAAGCTGTTGCATCTGCAGTTCTGAACCATTTCAAAATTAATAACGTTCACTGGAACATATTTCCCTCAAGCTCAAAAGTTATCAGGTCAAGTGAAAATGTATTTAATTAAGAAAAAATGTAATGCAGCAAGCAAAACACGGACGGCTTTTAAATATAATTCTTCTACCTACAAAAATAATTCTCAAGGTTTATAAGATCTTAGACGGTGATATTTGTGAAAGAAATACAGAGAGGTTAAATGAAACTATGTTAGACCAATGTTGGGTAAATATATTAGTAAACATCAGGTGGGTAGAGCCCCCGGTCTCCTTATGACTACCATCTTATACACAGTATGCACATCCCCACGGTAATTCAAACATAAAGCATTTCAATATTTATTTTTTTTTTTTTTTTTTTTTTTGGAGTTCTGGCTACTCTGTGGTGAGGAATATCTTTTTACTTTCGGAAACAAATTTAGCTTGGGAAATAACAACACGGAGACTGAATAAGCTAGTTAAAGTTGTGTCTCAATGAAGAATGTGAATCAAATGAGAAGAATAAAAGATTTTCCCCATGAAATTAAGATGCGTGCCCATAGGCGCTTACTCCCTACTCCTGACCAAAAAAATCTTCCAAACGAGCAAACGGGGACATCTACGTTTTATTTGTTTAAACACTCTCAAACGGTTGTCTTAGTTTCTCTTTCAACGCATAAGTGATCTTCAATTAATTATTATTGCTAACAAGATGTTAGAGCACATAAAATACATAAAACATAATGTTTTCGGGAATGAATTTATACATTCATACTCTCATGAAGAAGAATTTTCATGATAATTTTGCATTGCATCTACGTTTGTACGTAATATTGTTGTGGTCTAGTTAAGTTCACGCCATTGTGCTATCCAGCAGTCTTGACTGGACCCTTTTCAACCGACTTAACCTAACGGGATAGGAATGGGGAAGGTAGTCGGCCGTGGCCTTTGGCAGGAACCATCCTAACATTCGCCTGGAGGGACTGCGGAAAATCACGGAAAACTGCAATCAGGATGGCCGGAATGGGATTTGATCCCCCCCCCCTCCCGGTGCGAAGCAGGAGGGGAGAATTTTCCCTCCTTCTGACTCGGTCTTGAACGTTATAAATTTGCAACAGACGTATTTCAAACACGTGAGAAGTAATTCGGGGTACATTTTTTAGCTATTAGATTACCAAAAAATCTAAAATAGAAATACAGTGAACTATCAAATCGACCCCAGATAATTGGACAGAAAATGTTTAGTAGTAGAGTTATCGTGTACAAAAAAACGTTTGTTATTTTTTCAAACGCAGAGGCAAAAGTCTTACTGAAAAGTCAAAAGCAAATCACCAGGAAACTAAGACGTCGAAAGCCGATGAACTCTGAAAAGTTTAAAGGATTTTAATTTTAATGCGTTCTACTCGTTAAATATCAGTTTACATTTTCAAGAACAGCTAGCACAAGCTCCCAACAAACAAAATGTTTTACTTTTATAAATGATCTACTTTGTGCAATAGCTGGAGGAAAGATGTTTCAGTACATATTCATTGTCAGTTACGTTCAAGCCTTGACGAGACTCATGATGGTAAAAGCAGACCCAGCTCGGTTAGGGTGATCTAACAAATAGCTTTTCTGTGGAGCTTCAATCCATGAAACCAGGACATATTGGCCAAATCAAAAAGTTATTGGCGATCATTTCGTCTGAAAATGGTTGACAAGCCTCCTGTCCATAGTCTACCATGGAGACATGAACTGAGCAACCAAACTTGCCCTCACGTGATATTATAATGATCTATCTATTGTTTTCAATGTGGAAGCATTTTTCACCGGGATCAATTTCGACAATTAAATAAATGTTTCAATATCCTAAAGGTAAATAAAAAAATCCCGCCTGCTGTATCTTTTTAATCTTTTCTAAGTTCTCATAAAAGCGAAGCCAATAAGAATCTTCATTCTACTGGCCAAAAGTAGGAAACATATGACGGGGTAAACATATAATTATGATAAAAATACTGTCTCCTTCATAGTACTCCTAGTATTCCCCCAGAAACAGCATCCCCGCTGAAAGCACTTCAGAAAACTTCTTACGTAACGAAGAACAGCTGGATCCTGGCTTTTTGCCCAGCCTTGAAAAGAGACCTTTTAAAATAAATTTTCAGTTTGGGGGAAAAACCAAACGTAACGAAATGTTTTAGCAGGGTGGTCGTACCGACTTAATTTAAAGATGATTTATTTGTCAAGAAAGTCATTCACATCAAGGCAGTGGAAAATGTTCAGCTCTCCATCACTAAAATAAATAAATAAAACATTGTAAAAGATTTGAAATTCCATAAGATTAAAATGAATGGCATACGTTTTTCAGATATTCTACCCAATAAAGATTCTAAAATAATTTACAAAAATAAGAGAGGTACGTCTTAATGCTAAGAAATTAAACATTTTCAGTGTTACATAGAAATATTAATTCTTAATTAGGACATAAAGGAATCAGCAGGCACCTCAGAAACATCCCTGATTTTCTACATGTAAAAAGAAGAAAAAATTATCATGCACAGAACTTTCTATAACATGTCTCAAAAAAGTTCTGTGATCAAGTTTGTGGTGAACGATTATTTGGTGTTTAAAAATGGGGAAAAAACTTCCGTCACTGGATTCAATGGTTGACGTTACACTTGAGTTCTCGTGTTGCCAGTACGAACTAATCTTTAGGTATTGCTGATTTTAATTAACTGTCGTGTCTATGGTCTTTTATATATAATGTGGAATCAATGTACAGAAACTAAATAAGAAATAATTAACTCATGATGAGCCAGAATGCACTTATCACGTGCCATCCTCATTTCCAGTGATTTTTTTAATATATATATATTTTTTTGGTTCGGCTGACAAATTAGATTAAGGTTCAAAAAATCATTCGACTGACTGATATTTATTCAGCAGTATCTTTATTTTCTCTTCTCATTTTTAATTAGAAGGGACTCGACACACATTAATATTTATACACAGTGCTGAGCAGCTACACTGTGATGAATGTCGACGTGATGTCGCTGAGTAAATAACAGCATATGTAAACAGCACGCATACCATACGAGTTATAGCTTTTGTAAAGTGTGTTAAACACATTCTGAACTTTTGTTTACGTTTTTTTACGTACTAGAAAAGAAAAAAGAGGTGAAATGATATATATAGATTACATGATAAAGAGTGTTAATGTGTGACTAGCATTATTTGAGATCCATATCACCGTTCCCGGTCTCGAAACTAATTTGGAAATGAGATTGTCAGGATCATGATGAGGCCACTGTACTATACTACTCCTCGCTACTGATTTTATAATGGTACGGATAGAAGCGGCTGAAACCTCCAGGAAAAATCCTCTATTTCATACTGACTTGGCTTCCGGAAGGATATGCCGTTCTCATTCGATAATAAGGAATCGCATAACTTTTTGGATTGACAATTGATTCTGAATTTACTTTTATGAGGCAAACGAAGTTGATTCACATTTATTTTTAATTCAAGCAGAAACTTTAATTAAAATTGAATAACAAACTGAGGAAACTAAAATGATCAAAGGTAGATGTAGCTTACAACAATGCTTATGCTCGATTAAAAAAAAAAATCATTAAACTCTCTGACCACGAGCTGTCATCAAGCTAATATTATGAACCACTTGTGGCCCCACAAAATTGAAAAATGAGTTTAATTCGTAAATTTTGATTGTTATATCATATAGTAAAATAACTTAAGCCTTCAACTATAGTCGATATTGTTTACGTTAATTATGTTAGAATATAAACTGGAAGGCTTTATGTATAGTAGTACTCTGGGATGAAAGAACAGAAACAACCACTTAAATGAAGTGAAGTAATGCACTTAATTTGGAAAAATTAGCAGCATAGAAGCACTGTGTGGAAAATATTCATTTTTTGAAAGTCTCTGAAATTGCACCATTAATTGATGCTCCAAAGAAAGAAGCTGATTGGATTCATAAATAATTGTGAAAATGCTGTATTGCGTATAAAAATATAACTATTAAAACTACTGAATTGTGCAAATAATTAGAAGTTTCAGAACACAAATAATTTTCTGAGAAACCAATTCTATTTTAACGATTATATCCATTGGAATATTAAATATACGCTTTACCAATAAAATTGGAAATCTAGTGTAGTTGTGATAATTTAAAGTCTACGTTACAGTTTGAATTTTAAAGTATGTCCCATGGTACACATGGAAAGATAAAACAGTTAAGAGTGTCAAAGAGCAAACATATAAACCGCCATTAACTGCTGATTGTGAAGGTAAAACAAGAGAAGACCGTTGCGTGCTACCAATTTCCGCAGTACGGCTGAGAACTGGCCCTGGAATGGTGCCAACAAGCCGTATCTATCGGCCCGACTGAAATGCTACCGTCCAGGACTTTCTCAGGTCAGGATTTGTGAGCAATACGTATCTTCTGTGCTGTGTGGTTTACAGAAGGATTATATTCCAGTCCGTAACTCCAGGAAACAAAATCTGCTGCACCTGATGAAGGGAATAATCTAAACTACTGTATCGAGTTAAAATGAGGCCATTAAGGCGCTGCGGCTACTGAATTTCAAGTGAAATTTGAAACTGTTGTCGATAGAATACATCTTTAAGCAGTTTTTGTGCATTCGTCTGAGCTGCTATTGTTTTTGCTAACAGTTGAAATAAATGTTCCACATGCACCTATTTTATTTATTCATTGTTAATGAGGCACAAAAGTTGAATTCGTGTAAACAACTAGATTTCCACTGCTTTGTACTTAGACACTTTTTCGTGTTTTTGTATTTAATCCTACAAAAATTAAAATAAGAAAAGTAAATAAAATTAATTTCCCGGCTGAGCTCGTTGAAAGAAACGATATACATTGGTATAAGTCACTTGATATAATTAACTTTGTCTTGGCTCGGAGCAGCAACTGGACGTGGCTAGCAGGCGGAAGTCACTAAGAGCTTTCTGAGACTTTGGAACTGTGTTCTTCCGTGAAGCAATAGCACTACAGAAAACAATAGATATTGATGCTGTAATAAAAATTTATAATTAGTGAATTAAGAAGTAACATAAATTGGAGATGTTGCAATTAAATTTATTGTTTGGTTGATTTGATGAGGTAGGTGACTGAGTACATTCGCCGAAACCGTATTTTCGGCCCGGTTCTCAGTCGTGTAGTATCTGTTAAGCGGAGCTAACATACTTAATTCAATAACTCAACCTTAAGTTACTAAATACTAACTATAATCAATAGCAGTTGTCCTTCACTTTAAGTTTCAAAATACTAACATAACCAACGGCAGTTGTTTCTCATATAAATCCTTTTCCTTGAAAATGTTCGTATTTATTTCAATTAAAGAACGATAACTATTCATATACGGCAAAAACGTTGCAATTGTGGAATAGTTACTGCGATCCAACTATCAGAAAGTAAAATTTTGTTTCGGGAGGTACCTCAGCGAACATAGTACATCGAACCACATGTGAGCTCTGTTCAAAACAGATTGGGCCTTCAGACGTGAAAAAATTAATTATTGGCCTCGAAGTTGTGTGTTACGTTTACTTTTTTGTGAATCCATCGATGTTTCCATTAATATAAAAACGGAGAGTTTATCGGCGTATGATTACAATAAAATCTTAGCCGATGTTCCGCGAAACTGTTGTAAAAATATAATATTTCGAATGCTGAATCTGCCGTCTTCTTCATGTAAACATCATTTCTACAGGACGTAGAACACTCTAAACATCATTATTTCACAACACGATCTGGTTGTACACCCGTGAAGTATCTATTTGTTTAACTATTGCTGAAATCATTTCAGTAATGTCTCCCTGTTAGTGGAGTGAAGGTTGGCTACCGTGACACAATGGGTCCCTTCCAAAGTCATGTTAACCTATTCGAGGGTAGTCCAGAATTGCAGGGATCCTGAAAAATCGACCCAAGGGATGACAAAGGAAATCTGGATGAGACGTGAATAATAGGAGAGACTTGCAGCTTTTCCACTCATGAAGATCTCACATTCTTTCAGTATAGTGAACCACTGACCATCGATTGACACTGCAGGGGATAGAATGATTTTGTTCTTACGATGGTTTGTTAAACCTATCGTCGGAGATCAATTGGCTAGTTCGTTTTGTCACAGAATATCAGGAAACACCACACAGTAAACATAACTCGCAGGGTAGTCCTTAAGGCAAAAATTGTATCTATGAAGTCAAAGCATAACACTACGATTATTTCATTAATACCATTATGTTTCCTAACAAGTAAACTAATGGATTAATTTCTCTAGGGTTCAGACATTGAAAGGCTTAACTAAATTTACTGAAGTTTCATCACTGTTGCTTGGCATTCCGCTGAATGTTGAGCAACCACACACTGAACATTTTTAAAACAGAGACGTATGAACCTTTCTAACAACAAAATGCAGGACCTGGCGGCTTTATACAGTTCTGAATTTTGGGATCGACTTTTTTTACATTGTAGCTACGCCAAATCGTTAATGCCGCACCGTAGTTGTGAAATGTGATAAATTTTAACCGCCACCAGCGAACTATAGAGCGATCCAATGGTTCGCTTGGGAGGCATCCGGCTGGTAGACGATATATTCACGGTTCGAATCGAAATTCCCGTCAGAATTCTGACGGGCTCTTGGCAAGAATTGCTTTGTGTATGTCAAGTGTGCTACAATATTCCACCACTTTAAACCACAGGTCCACTTTAGCCTGTGAAATTGTAGCAATAACTCCATCACTGAGGGTACGCAGGCAGTTTATTTTTCTAAACAGCAAAAGTCATCTTCTGTTAAATGAGAGGTTGACTCCTGGTATTCGAGACGAAGGGGTTTCAAATCTCCATCCGGCCATCCAGACTTAGGTTTTTTATATTTTGTAGGAATCACTCCACCTAAATGTCGAGATGGTTCATTCAAAATTCCATAGCCAAATTTCTTTCAGTTCCTTTCCCTTAATCATCTCGCGGATCTCGACGTCGATCAGCTGTATGACTTCCTTCACTGTTATAATACATTGTACATACATTTCTCTCCAAGTCTTAACACCTTGGCCGGATCACTGATTCATTTTGACCATAAATTACTTACCTGCTTCTGGCCGTCATTTACCTGTACGGTATCTTATCCGCAAAAACTACAAAAAAATGGCTTACGGAACTCATGTTTTCACTATACTTTTATCAACTCAATAATACTACAGCTTCCACTTCAGGTCAATTGTGATGAAAAATAATATTCGAACATGTTTTCGCCTTTGATTATGTCGAATGGCACAGGACGTTGGAACTTTTAAAGAAATCAGGTCTAAAACATTCAGTTACAAAATTAGAAAAATCATTTACGTGAAAAGTACGTGGGTGTAATAAAAGATAAAACTGTCATGAAAGACATTCATCAGTTAAATTTCTCCCTCTTATGATTTTTGCCTTGTTGACGGTGTGGTTATAAGAGGTAGAAGGGAACTGAACGTAAAGAATGGCAAGGAATTCGGCCATAGCCATAACCATAGCCATAGCCTGTCATTCGCCTGGAATGATTTAAGGTGCCATGGAAAACCACAATCTGGATAGCCGGACGGGGATTCGAATCCGCATCGCCCCGAATGCGAGGCCAGCGCGCACCCATCATGCTCAGTATTGCATCGGTATATAACATATCTGTTATACACGGTGCAGATACCGTAGTTAATTATAATTCCCAATTGATTTTTTTCTTTGTATGTGTGTTAGTTTCGTAATGATAAATAATTTGTAAAAAGATGTAAATATTTAATTGTAACTGGCTTCCACAGACAGTAGTGTGTATAATACTGGGGTAAATATAGAAAACTAGCTGACCCGGTCACGCGTTGCTGTGACTTACTAATTATTGTACGTTGGATTAATGTTATTCTAAACTTCCTCAAGTAGTCAAATTAATATTCACTAATAAAGACAAAAACATTGTAGTCGATTTGGAAATTCAAATGTAATTGGTAAAGAGTTACGGAGAGTTTAAATTAAGGACAAATGATCATAAAAAAATTTAATTTACATTTTATTACAAATTACTTAATTGAAATTATATAAAAATTGATATTTATAAAATAAATTATTTTTTATTTATTTATATAAACTGAAATTTCAGTTATATCTTCAGTCATACTGTTTTTATATTTTTCCCAAAAACTCGAAGATTGTGTTGGATAACATGTTGTCAAAATAATTGTAAACAGTTTGACGAATACTATTTGCCGTGGCTGTCAACGCTGCATCAGCAAGTGTCAGGTCCCAATAATTGTCGTCTACCAGCAGCTGCAACTCGCGACATGCATCTTGACATGTATTGAACACTCCACCATTAACTGTTCGTAAACATTTGAAAGAAGCTGGTCCGGGAACATTCACCAATAACAAACGCTGAATGAAACATTCACGTTGTTTTGGATGCACTGTGTAAAGTCTTTGCTTTTAATATGCCTGCGATCGAAGGATGTGGTTCTCCTTGTTTACGTGGCTACCATTTTTTTTTTTACCTAATTTGTTCCATGAAAAAAAGCTTGGAACATCGGTATATAATAATGTTTTTGCGAACTGGCGGAGCACATCAGATTTTTGACACCATGTGAAAAATTCAGTTTGTGGTTTGTCGTTTTTGGTGGCTCAAGTATTCTTTGGAAAATATTTTCTTCGGTGAAATATACACGTTGACCGTTTTCATGTTGTATTGCAAGATGCTGGATGGAAGGGTCTCTTTCATGGATGCGAAAACTAAAAATATGCCAGATAGCTTCGTTGCTGCTGATGTATCTACCTATTTGGTATCGTGTTTTTTCGTCATTTTTATTTACATTTTGAACTTCAAATACGGCCAAATCACTGCCTTTATTAACATATATGCAAACGTACTTAATGGATTTTACAGAACTGCAAAACTCGACGTTATTATGAGCCTTATACGTCTTTGAAAGCAATGGTGAGTATGAAACGACCCACTGATTGTCAATTTCAACTTGGTTTCTAGAATTTGACATTCGCATTGTAAATGTTTGGCCACCATTCTCAGTGTTTCTGCGGCGATACAACGGATAACCATCGATATCCGTAATAGTATCATTCGTATATTCCTTTGGAAAACGCTTCTTACATTTTTCACTTTCCATGCATGGCGATGTCATGTTAAAAGCACCGCACGGTCCGTGGATCGAGTGACTGGTAACAATATCAAACAATTCTTGATCAATTAATGGGTCCGGAATTTCGGCTGAAATTATTTGATCAATTTCTTCTGGACAAATTTTAACTTCAAGCCAAATCAAAATGTGAGAATGAGGCAAACCTCGCTTTTGCCACTCAATCAAATACAGATAGCAACGTGTGTTACCGAAAACTGAATGTTTTACGATTAAATCAATCAATGATTTTAATTTTTGTTTGAATACACGTGCCGTGACATCATGACAATGCATTGATTGATGGCCTGTTTGTATTTCCTCCCAATTCGGATTACATGTAAATGTAATAAACAAATCTGGACGACCATAATGAAGTACGTAAGTCATCGCATCTTGTATGTATTCCTGCATGTTCCGTGAACTGGCCGATGTAGTTTGAAGGTAAAATAAACGCATTACCTATATCATTGGCGTTTAAATTTTCATAAATATTGCCGATAACAGTATCTCGTAAAAGGATGTATTCCTCCGATCGTAATTCAACCTGGTTGTATCGAATAAATCGCAAATGCTTGTTTTCAACCTTGGCGTACATATCCACGACATATTGAAGGCACAGTTGACGATATCGAAGGATATAGTTATCCTAATTACGTCTAATCATCAATCGGGGGGCGTAGTACATCATTGAAGTAACTTTTTTATTTGTTTTATTACCTCAAAAAATAATAAATTAAATAGTAAAAAAAAGAATAAGAAATCAATATAGTGGGACCGCTATAATCCGGCTCTTGGTCGGAATACTGCGGGTCTACTGTACTAATAAAATAACGAATTAAATAGTTGAATATTAAATTTACAAGCAACTGGATCACGCTGTTTGATGTTGATGTGATATTCATCCTGCCCTTGCCAGAATATCAGTGGATACTGGAGTGCGTCATACGAACGGTATGGATCCGAAATTATACTAACAGTTCTATCTTGACGTGTGACTTTCATCAACTGAGTCAACATGCATAAAAACTGCAACTTCATCTACGGTTGGTGCGTTGAACCTGCCAGCGTGTTCTCCTGATGGTAATTTGTCAGCTTTGATGACAATTTGATAGTTGTCATTTTTTAATTGTGGCGACACAGTTGAATAAGTTGATTATTATTTTCCAAACAATTTTCCAACACTACTACAAGTTGAGAGATAAGTCTTTGCCGGCTTATCTTTGATATACAGTCTTCGCGGCAAACCCGCAAAGAATTTATATCAATACCACAATTGCTCTCTCTTCTGCTTGTTCCATGAAGTTAACTGGCACCTAGTTTTCAAGCGTTCATCACAATTTCCAATAGATTTGGAGAAACTTCGGGTCATCGTTTGGCATCGGTATCAACGACCCAATCTTATGTTACACCTGGCCTTGTATTTTGAATTTAGTTTCAAAATGACGTCCATCAGATGTAAGATCGCAAATTTTTGCTGCCCCAAAAGACGTCATCTGGAAGCAAGAATTTAATTTGCGTGTCTTGCGCAGAAACAATTTCGAATCGTTTGATTCACCAGCAAGAAGGATTGTAAATGTTCTGGCGGATTGGGTAGTGGTAATAATACATCTTTTCCTGATGCACAACACATGCCGGCTGCTTCATTGCGGAATTTCAACGCCTGATAATACTGGCATATTTTGCTCACTGCACCGATTGCAGTATTAGAATCTGAGGAGTAATCAATGGCTGGTGCATATTGGAACGCAAGACGAACAAATGATACACGTGTTAAAGCACGGCTGATTTACTGTCTCTCTCGTTCTCTTTCTCTAAATGTAGCTATGTGCTGTTCTCGTGCCACTCTTGTTCTCGATATATTCTGTCACAGACGTTCATCACGCTGTTCTTGAGATTCTTGCATACGACGCTCAGCTGTCCTGATTCTTTGAACTTCCTTACTTGACGCGATTTGTGTTGCTGATTGATGAGCTCTCTCGTCGTGCGTCTTGCCTCTCTGCTACACGCATTGTCGAGGTTAGATTCTTTGGCGACATTTCACTGAAAAATATTTGAATTACAACAAAAAGTGCCTTTCTGAAAGCCTTAAAATAAGACACTACAATACAGTGGTGAAACCGGAATTTTTGGGTCCATTGGAAAATACAGTAAAATGGTAGTTAAGAACTAATGAGGAAATATAAAATAACATTGAAAAAAATAACAGAAAAAGAAGAATGATATTTTTTTGATACATTTATATGTCACCAGGCTTTCAAGAGGTTTAGAAAGATTTGAAACGAAATAATACCAGTATGGAAAGAATTTTTTTTCAATAGCAGACTTTGAATATGGCAGGATTCAAAGGTAGAGAGGAGTGCAATAATGAAGGAGTACTGGGGAGGAAGAAAGAAAAAACAACAGGAGAGGAATTGAAATTGACACGTGGAGTCTAGCTGACCATAACAAAAAGAAGAAGAAAAATGATAAGTTAGCGAGAAATGCTTACACGATTCGAATTTATCGTAACGTTTTCTTCAATGTTATATTCATGTGTGTAATTACTTTGTCGTTAGGTATAAAGACACACAAACGATGAACAGCAATACAGTATAATTATAACACAATACACAGCACAATTAAAATTGAAGAAACTCACACATATGGCGTGGAATAGACCGTAGCATAAATAAATCGAAATACAACGCCATCTACAGAATGGTTCGATAAATTAACACACCGCCATCTGTTAGGAATAAACTGTAGCATAAATAAATTGAAACAGAACGTGATCTACTGGATGATTACCCAACCTAGATAACCAAGTGTTGTATAGATAGGTTAACACATCGCCATCTGTTAGAAACTTATGGAAGTATAATAATAATTACGTGTGGTCGTAATGACCTGGTGACATTGTTTCTACTGGCTGGGCATTCTGCCCCTGTCGTAGCCGCCTTTACCTAGCCCGCCCATCCTGCCTGGTACAGGGGACCTACATTTTAACGTCGAATCCGAACCACAGTCCTGGCGTATTTCACCTCATACAGCATGCTGCGCCGGGGGTTAATGCCGGGTTAAGTGTCTATAAAAATCCTCGCCGAGACAGGGAGTCGAACCGGGGACCTTTATAATTCCAGTCAGACGCCCTAACCACTTAGCCATCAGACCGCTTAGCCTTGGCGGCTTACAAATTATTACAAACCATTGTCTATGACAAACATTTAATGAACATTTATTTCGCAAATAATAAATATTGAGGTCTATAATCCAGATAAAAACCATCCTATCTTTTAAGTTGGACTAAATCACACAGATTAAGCCAAATTTCATCTAAATCGGTTATGTAGTTTCGGAGTTCATCCCGGACGAACATCGTGACACGAGATTTTTATATATATAAAGATATCGTTGCATTCAACAAGAGATAGACAAGAATCTCTGGGGATAGTAAGAAGTTAGCTGTGAATTTGGTTGTGTAGTTTAATTTGATGAAATTAAATCAAGGCTTTAAGAACAGTAAAGTATTATTATTTGATTTTAAAGTAATTTTGAAGGGAAGGGCCTAATTATTTCATAAATGGGTTGACCTCCCTTAATGCAAATTAAGCATTCAAAAAAATATCGGTCGGCACACCAAAAGGTTTATGTATACATTTTGAGAAGTGTTGCATATGGCTCAAACTGCCAGAAGTAAGTACTAATACTTTAATTAATTAATTAATTAATTAATTTAATTAATTTAACAGGGTTGTTGCAGGTATCATCGAGGCAGCAGCAGTAACAGGAATAAATGCAGAGCTTATTGTCTGTCGACTTTAATAAAGCCTTCGACAGGGTCAATCACAAGCACATACGAAAGACATTGTAGAGGATGGGATTCAGTAACACTTTCATCAAAATTATACAAAAATTGATCCATGAAGCAGAATCAAAAGTTTTAGTCAATGGCTTCAGAACAAAAGGAAATGCTTATAAAAAGGTCTGTAAGACAGGGTGACCCCATATCAATGGCGTTATTCTCCATTAGTCTGGAACCCCTGTTCCGATACATAAATTCCACAATATCCGGAATAAACTATGCAAACAAAAAAATCACATGCATAACTTACGCCTATGATATATGTATAATGGCCAGGGATGCTGGAGAAATAATAATCATCAGGGAAACCATCTTATAATATTGTCGAGCAACGGGGGCAAGAATGGGGACTGCACCACTTTGGTAATCTTCCAGAAACGGGTACTAACCTGTTGAAATTTACATCAGTCGCTTCGTCAACATGTCCCCTTCGCGTTTTGCGATCATACATCGCGGAAAAGTTGCCAGGAATTTAATTTAAAATGCCGAAATATGACAGTGACCGACAGCCGTTATATGCCGCCAACGTTGAAAAATCAGTGACTGTCTCTTAAAGTGTTGATTCAATCCTTTTTTGTAATGTTTTCATGCCTTTTCAGCTCTACTCTGTTTTAAAAAGTCGCAAAAAATTGACAAATAGGCAATATTTATCCGAGTTGTAATACGGTGATGCCCGCCATCTTACATAGCAACGAGAAACCAGAGATAATCGATTGCTTCCATTGTAAACAAATATGCCATTTGCGTATTGGATGCCGCATAGCCAAAATTTCGTATTTTTTTTTTCACTTGGTCCAGGCCGTATTTCAATCTAACCACGATTTCTAAGACAAAACAAAACTGTTTAGGTTGAAATGATCCCTGTACCGATAATTTTTATGTTATTTTAGCAGTGCTGATAGCGTTTAGAAATTGCCTCAGCCTTTCGTATTTCAGCAATTTTAATTAAATTTCTAGCGACTTTTCCGCAATGTATAATCGCAAAAAGTGAAGAGGACATGTTGACGAAGCGACTGATGTAAATTTCAACAGGTTAGTACCAGTTTCTGAAAGGTTACGAAAGTGGTGCAGTCCCCGCAAGAATAAACTTATTTAAATGCAAGATGCTGAAGCTAGGTAACGGAATTCTATATCAACAGCCACAATGGATACAACAAAGCGAAACAATGCAAATCTTAGGAGTGTACACACATGGCCATTAAAAATGATAGCCAGAAACTGGAGGACAAAGCTAAATGTGATAATAGGAGCAGAAAGAGAACATTATACCAGGAACCTAAACATGTGCCAGAAAGTGCATCAGGTCAATGAATAGATAGTTTCTAAACTATTATACTTAGACAGCATATTTCCATGTACAGCTTCAATCGCCAAGAGAATAACATCGTGCCTTTGTAACTTCATACTAAGATGAAACATTTTCAAGATAAAGTATGCAACAGAGACTCTTCCCAAAACAAAAGGAGGTTTAGGATTAATTGATATAAAGTGCAACGTTATTTATTATAGCAATGCTGAAGATCAAAAACAACCTTCCACAAAGTATAACCAGCGTATTGGCAAATGAATTACAACCCAGCAGCAAAACACCACCTGTGAATGTAGGAGGAATCCACTACCAACTTAGACATATAAAGCAGTACCACGTAGAACTCAGCTACCTATCACAGAAACGAAGTCCCAAGATCAAAACAAGACAACTTCTAGAAGAAATGAATAGTAAAAACCAAAAGAATCGACAAGGAAAAAAAAAAAATACAACCAATTCACTTGGCAGTAATTTTGGAAAAATACTAAAAATAAAGCGTTAAATCTTGCGGTTAAATCCACGTGGTACAAAGTGGTCAATGATATGGTAAGCACTAAAGAGCAACTATACCGAATATTTCAAAGCAATACAAACAAGTGCATCCAATTCCAAAAACCAGATACCCTTTACCACAGATTTAAGTGTGAAGGAACGAAAGAAATATGGGAACGGACTAAAGAAAAAGTAACAATACGCTCCTGAGGACAGAAATTGGCATTCCTGTCTCTGACACAATAGCTTGGTACATTTCCTTATTGAAGATTCGACAGAGGAAAGCATATCCCGACATAGAACATATTGTCACAATGTGGCTACTAGGACGCACCATCTACTACATATTCTCAAACAAGAACAAAACAAAACAAGAATACTGGGTTTGCCTAATAGAAGAATACAACAAATTCACGCCAGCTCAAAAGAAAAGCAACTTTGCAAATTTTTTAATTGTTATAAACGAACAAAGAAGAAAACATCAAGACTGAATAAGAGACAAATGGAAGAGAAGCCAAACCGAAGAAACTTCAAGATGGAGAGAGAAGGACGGCAAATAAGGGGAGGAGGAAGCCAATTTAAATTTAAAAAAAAAAAATATACGCGGTTAATGCGCTTATTTTCGAAAGCTTCTCTCTCCGGTCGCGGATTCAAATTCCGTGGTGAGCATAATTTTTTAGGAGTTTTATTTGATTATATGAGCTACGCCTGGACGGTTTTGATTCCACGTGAAACTGTACGCTCCTGAGGACAGAAATTGGCATTCCTATCTCTGACATAATAGCATGGTACATTTCCTTCTTGAAGATTCGACCAACCTTCGGATTGTGCACTTAGTTAGGCACGTTGGGCCATTTTTAATGGGTAAAATCTTATGAGTGTGGGTTACCGTCCTGCTACTGTTAACAGTATATCTATTGCGGTCTGGTGGCTCAGTGGTTAATGTGTTTGACGGGGAAAGAAAGGTCCCCGCTTCGAATCCATCTCTCGGCAGGTATTTTCATATACCCTAAAACCAACCTTCAACTCTAGCACAGCTTGTTGTACCTACTCAATAACGCTTCTGTGGTTCGAATTCCACGTTAAACTGTAGGTCCCCTGTACTTGGCAGCACTACCGGGTTAGGTTAAGGTGGCTAAAATAGAGGCGGAATGCGCAGCCAATAGAAACCCTGTCACCAGGTCATTACGACCACACGGAAATATTATTATTCAGCACATCTGTAGCTATAAATATGACGTGATGCGCGTGTGATATTCATAATTCTAAGTCTTCACTTCTGTCGGCAGTCGCCAATGTCCGCCATTTTTTTAGTTTTTATTTATTTATTTTTTAATTATTTATTTTTTACCGTACCAGTACCAGTACACATTAAATATAAGCATTTAATTTAAGAGATGAGCAAGATATATAAAGTAGCTTTATGATCCTTAGGATCTTTTATCGTATGGTATTCATTCTGCCACTGAATGCGGAATTTGTTTTTGATGGAGCTGATGATACATAGTGATCTGCGCTTCACAGAGTATTCTGTTGATCTGAATTATGGAAGAGCAATACTAATTTCACTCCCCACGATTTACAAGTTTTTTCGATACCAAAGAAACTGTATGTATAATAATTAAACCATAGAGAAACGGGATTCACAAATCAAGAAAACCAATATGTTAATTTATCCACATATAGTGAATATCCGGTATGAACATTCCGTACACCACGAAAAGGAATATTTAGTTCTTAGCTTAAAATCAAAAGTAAAAGCTATGAAAGCTGCAGTATATACATTCTAAATAAATAATAAGCCACATAAATAGCTGATGCCATATCTTCACATGATAATGTCTCTTGCATTTTCACAAAAAATTTCTTTGTAACATTTTGTATTTGTGCTTTCCTTTCAGCAATCTTCATAGAAGTGTATATCCCTTATACCTATCAGCTTATTCGTGCCACCGAAAGTCTTCACCAAAATCAGTATTCTTTGATTTTCTCGATTTTTTATTTTTATTAATGCTCATAATAGGAAAAAATTAAATAAATTCATGAGAGAGAGGATGGAAACTTTGATTAGTTTCTATACGTTATTAGTGGATACTAATTCAGGACGACTAAAGTTTCAATAACGTTTCATAACGGAAATATTAATAAGATGCTTATGACGAAATTACAAACTGTATCTACTTCACCTACACTGAATTGAGTTATATTCAAAGACAATAATTCCTGTCTGTCTCTTTCGTGTACTTGTAAAACGTAACGAGAACTGCGTTAATGAAGAAACTATTCGCTAATAATTTCCAACAAATACTGGAACAATGGTGTGTGAGGTTAAATGACGGCAACTCCGGTATCTACCTTCAAGTTCCCAGACAAAAAATGTAAACTGTATCCCCCTACTAGAGAATTCACATTTGACCAAGCAGTGACCTCAGTGACATTCTGAGTAATAGTGATATCAATCTTGTTGTATCTATGTGACCGTTAACGAAAAACAAACAGATTAAAATCAGGCATGAGGAACCCGTTTTGATTCACGCGTTCTTCTAGTCATTTTTCTGTGGAGTAACATACAAATAGTTCGGAAGTTGTAACAACTTTTGCATTAAATGCGGAAATTATTGGTTTGTTTCTGAAGGTGCTGCATTTGAATAACTTAATTTTTAAATAAAATCTCTTCCATATTACATTATTGGAACCAAAATCATCTAGGCATATAACATAAATAATAATTTTATTTGACGGAGCGAATTTTTCTTCTCTCATTTTTCTCCCTAAACCACTTCACGCTATGTTTTTAAACTGCATTCTTTGTTTGAACTCTTATTTTTATACTTGTACTGTAACCTACGTATATTTGAATTAACTAGTTGTATATATGTAATTATTAGAATGAACATTAAACACGATTCTTAAACTCTATAGTTACCCCATAATACTAAGAAGAATGTTAATATTGTTTGTTTTTCATTTCGCATCCATAACTATGACTTGCATGTTCACCACCTTAACGCGAAAGCCTTTATGGCCCTAGAACTGCCAGGTCGATTAACAGCAGTTTTAGCGATACTATTCTGGAGCTCTCGATTCCAGTCCCCTTTACAGCCATCCAGAATCCGTTTTCTCATAATTTCCGGAAATGAACAGTTGACTGCAGTCCATCCACAAATTACATCCAATCAGTACCGGCCTGTAAAAACAATCCGCGGAACACTCACACATCTGCATTCATCTTATTCTTATATTTATAATTCAATATAAAAACAACTTATAAATTAATAAATACTAAATTGAAATTATATGTTTTACAAAATTTGGTTCGCTTGTTATATAGCTATAATAAACCAAAGCTATTGCCACTGGATATCACTAAGCATATTACCAGACAATAACAACAGCTTGATCAGCTGTTATGATTAGCAGCTATTGGTGGCACCTTTAAGCTTCTCACATTACATTGCAATTGTTAAAGAAAGATTTCTAAATAAAAATATTAACCCATAACTACTAATAAGATCAGGATAGCGCAACAAAAGATTATTCTAATATCGATTAATTCAATTACGTTGTTTGAATAATCTACACTAACCAACATTATAAACGTGAAAGTACTCTGCCTCTTTTTTTAGTTTTCATGAATAAATGGCTAAACAAATTTTGATGAAATTTAACAAGGAAATACCCTGTATCATTAGGAAGGACATAAGATACTTTTTTCGAGATAAATAACAAATTTTGTCACGAAATTTTGAAAACTAAACGAACGGTGACGCACATACGGATAGCGTGTGTAAGTTTCTGTAAAGCTATATCGGTCACTCAGCCCTTGTTTCTCTCGCAGTCAGTTTGTATCTGATCTGTTGGTAAATTTCATGTACAGGCACACCTCATTACGTTACGTACAAAAAGGTATTGGCATAAGATGACAGGAGAAAGTGATATAATTTTAAACCACGAAGAAAAATCTGCCGGAGGAACTGTGGTGGATAGTCTCCCACAGTTAACCCTCCCCCTCCCCACTCAGTTTATTGTTATGTTTAAACATGTTACAAATATCTTCACTTCATGAGACATGTGCAGTGGTAGAATGATGTGGTGATGGCTGCCTTTTCATATTATTCCTACTCCGTACTTTTGGAGGCACCTTTTACGTAACTTAGATCTTTCTAAATCAATTTCAAGCAATAACATCCATGTGTACAAAGTCGTGTGTAACAGGTAGTATATTTCATAAATAGATGACGAGAAGAAAAGATAGTCAATTCGTTTACAAATCTTGAGAGTACTGAATATTGTGTTTGATGAATAAAGCGGAACTTTTCTGGATTACAGTACTTGGTAGATACATTTGCCGCTACTGTTGACGCACCTGTCGTCGAGGCGGAAGCTGGCGCGACTGATGTCAGACCAGGCGCTCATGGAGCGGCCGCGGCCTCCGCGGTACACAAACCCGGAGGCCTGCGCCGCCCCTGAAGACCCTTGCAGCAGACGGCTCGACAACCGCCGACGGGCCACCAGCGAGTCCGGGAAGTTCACCCTCAGAGTCGGAGCGCGCTGCATGTCTTCGCCGTGCACAGTGGATCGCCGAAAAGAGGAGGAGGACCCTCCGGCTGTGGCGGTGGCTGCTGCGGCGACGGCCGAGGCGGCGGGCGGAAGCTGCAGCGGTGATCCGCCGGGGCTGGCCGTGTCCATGAGGAGTGGCTGGGTCGCAGACTCCCCTGTGTCGCCGGAGCCGAGCATCTGGCCGCTGCTGCCGTCCGCTCCGCACACGCACATGGGACGGCGAGGCGAGCACTGAGCGCGAGGCGGCGCGACCCGGCCGGGGGCGGTGCGGCGGCGGCGGGGAGGCCATCGATCGGCCCCCGGCTCAATGGGAGCGAACACGCCCCCCTCGCGCGCCGACTACGGCTGGCGTCCGAGCGTGCCCCCACACCCACATTATTATAAGCACCCAGTCATCGCAAGATCTTCCGCAGACATTTAATGTCACAATAACTTACGACCACCTTATCGTGGTTGATTTATGGATTCTGTTACTTAGGAAGTAAAATTACAACTGATGGCCAAAAGCAGTAATGATGCTAAAAGCAGAATATCACCAGTGAAAAGGGCCTTCATGAAAAAGAGAAATCCTTTAGTTTCAAATATTGATCTACAGCTAAGAAAGAACTTTTCATACCTTTTTGTATTGTGAACAGCACGGAAGCGAAGCATGGACTTTAGGAATAAGAGAAAGAAGGAAAATCGAAGCATTTCAAATGTAGTTCTATAGAAGGATGTTGAAAATTAAGTGAACAGATAAAATACGAAGTCAACGTGTTTAGTAAATGATAGGTTAGGAAAGAAGTTTGTTGAAGAGAGTTACAGAGAGAAAGAAAGGATTATGGGTCATATTTTAAGACATTCGAGATTGGTTATTTTTTATTGTAGAGAACAGTTGATGGTAAGAACTGTAGAGGAAGACAGAGATTATAATACAAGAAACAGATTATTCAGAATTTGAGTTCTATGGGGTATGTTGAAATGAAAAGGTTAGACCAAGATAGGTAGAGATTGGAGGATTACATCAAACCAATCGAGACAATGATGACAGCAAAAAAAAAAAATACTTAGCAACACATGTCGTTACGTAAAATAGACGTTTTAACTGAGTTTCTATTGCCATAGTACACCGAAACATTCTGGGTCATCAGTACGCCAATCCAATGTCTTAAGCTTGGAATAACAAATTAAATTAATATTTCTGATCCACCAAAGTATAGTTTATTGGTAGACACATTTACTGAGTAAAAATTAAAGAAACAACACACAGGAAGAGGAGAACAATTCTTATGGTAATAATTTCTATCCTCCCATCATTTGAAATGACGCTGAAATTAGTGACACAATTAACTTAACTCACTTTTAATTAAGAGTATATAAGTTTTTTTTTAAGTAGTTAGCCTTCCCAGTACTTAGAGAGCAGAGATCAAAATAAAGTTTTTTGCAGGCGGTTAATCTCCTTTTTTATAATGCTTATTGTGACAGAAATCACTGACTGTTCACCAAAATTATGCAGTTTAAAATAAGTTCGCAGCTGGATACGTCACAATTGTCACAACTTATCGTCTCATCAATTTTCTAAAGTATTGTTTAATCTCAGCAACATTGTCTCTCGCTCACATTTTAGTGCACCAGAACAAAGTATTCTTCGCCGTCTAATGAATTTTTTTTTTTTTTTAGGTGAAAGGAACCGGAAGGAATTCGGCCCTAGCCTTTTGAAGGAAACCTCCTGGCATTCGCCTGGAGTGATTTAGGGAAACCATGGAAAACCAAACTTTGGATGACTGGACAAGAATTCGACCGCGCGACCTCGCGAATACGACGCATGTGTGTTACGGTTCACTCACCGAATGAGATGCGATGATCGCATTTTTCGTCGCCACTGTCAAAGGGCCTTAGGTCGTAATATGAAGGACCTCATTCCACCCCTTTCTGATTGGTCTCTTAGACGATCTGTTGGAAAGAAGCTTCTTGACGCACATTCCGCTGAAATATTTCAGCAATGTTACATAGTCCCAGGCACCTGCTTCCAGGTTTCATTCACCTGAAATCCATAGTTTCTGATATTTCTGTTGACCTCCCTCGGAAGAAAGCCTTTTATTGCTTTAAAATCGAACCTCGTAGCCCATTTTCCTGAAACAATTTACTTTCCAGTTCCTTTCATTGAAACGTAGTGTACATGTTTCAAGCATCTTTGGCTTATGCACTGTTTTGCTTGATCGATCGCCTTCTCGAGGAACGCTATCCACCCATGCTATTCTGAGGAACGTCCTCAGGTAATATGTTTCTAATCATGGAAAGCGAACGGAACATATTTTTTAGACTACCATTCCTCGCCATAATCAACGACCAATCAAGGAGGAGATGGACCAGCGCAGCGCATACGCCGCGTCGTATATAAGAAGATAGCTCACCTCCCGGCAGCAAATTACTTGACAAAAACGAAAGATAATTTGATACTCCAGATGACTTGTTTCGTTATATATTCACTCATTTGGTATCAGGAGAAAATTTTATACCTTTTCACATTCAGGTAACTCTTTGTACTTCCATTGTAAACCTTTCCATGTGGGATCTACTCCACAGCGTACGGTTGCTGGAGAAACTTCGCAAGAAGAATGCCAAGCTTGTAGAATTCCTAGCTAAGAGGGTTCTGTCATAGTTAGGGAAAGATGTGAGAGGGGAATAAAATATTCAAGACCCTTCTATGGCCTTCAGTGTTAAGTCTTACTTATGTCTGGACAGTAATAAACAGATCATTCGTTCCTGGATGGAAACTATCCCAAAGATTCGTCGTTGAAAGCCCTAATTCAAAAACCTAACTTATAAAAGTGTGAAATCTGGTTGTCTACAGTTTTAATCAACTTTTAAAATTAGCAATTAACCTCAAGAACAAATGTTGGAGAGTTTCTGCACCGGATATTGAACACTCCCTCAAAATTAGTTTTCTAAAGTACAGATGATTAACACGAATATCAGCCTTTTATTCCTCATCAGTCTATCGGATGGTTTGATGCAATCCTCCTTCCCCTCCTATCTTGCGCAAACATCTTCATCTCAGCGTATCCCTTACAACCCACGTCCTCAATTATCTGCTCCACACATTCTAATCTCTGTCTTCCTCTGCAGTTCTTACCTCCGACTGTTCCCTCCGCTAACAAATTAACCAATCGCATGTCCTAAAATATGACCCGCATTCAATCTCTTGTTTCTTTAAGATTCTTCCACAAACTTCTTTCCTCACCCTTCATTTTCATAAAAAAATCATTTAGTGCTTAATCTGCCCACCTAATTTTCAGTATCTGTCATACCGAGTACCTTCCTTGAGGATACCTGACCATTTCGTCAAATCCGTTGATCTTTCCACATACACAAGATGAGGTTTGAAATCACTTTTTTTTAGTTAATGCTTTATAGCTCGACGATGTAATCGTAATTAAAGCTGTGCTAGGACAGGAGCAAAGAAGGGGAAGAATTTTGACCGTTTCCTATTTAAGAAGCCACCCCAGCATTTCCTTAGGGAAACTACGAAAAACCGAAATCTGTTTGGCCAAACCTAGGATCTAACACATTTCTTCTCCAGTGCCATGCCCGCAGACACCAGGGAACTCTCGTAACGATCAATCTCTGGAGAATTATATGTGGAAGATTGTTTGCAATATTCAACTATCATCAGCCAGTCTGGAGTTAAAATTGGCACCTTTGGCAAAAGACTTATTTTTTATCTCTTTAATGCCAAATTTAACTCAGTTTAGAAATCTCTTTCTTAATGCTTCGTTTTATGTCCTCTAACATATTTCTTAGCGCGATTTCGCCGAACCCACGGTAGGTTAATTGTCTGCAATGTTTCAAATTGCTAAGTCCATATGTAAATTTCGGAAGGGAAGTTGGTAAGCCACCGTGCCGCCGTAGCTAAAGGTAAATATTCATGAAATATCTATGTGACCACAAACTGGTTAACAGAACCTAAGAGTTGTTAAATGACCGACAAATTTCTGCAATGAATTATGTGGAGCCATGATACTTTGTGTTAAATGGAGTTAGATAAACTAATTTCCATCCTTGAGTTGTAACACTCTACCTTTTTCATAAGAAGACTTTGCAGTTCAAGTACAGTTTATTTGAATGCAAAAGTCACAAAGATAAGTTGAACACATTATCTATTGGAGATTTGTGGTACGGAGACATCAGTTATATCAGGCAAAAGTCAAAACTTAGTCCTCGTCGTATCATCAGAAACTATAATTCGATCTTATCATTTCAAAATCTGAACCTTCTGTGCAAACAAGTACTTGTAAGATAATTTCCGATTTTTCCATACTTTTCTTATTCTAACATCTATCGCTGACTTTGTTAGGCACTGTACTATCTTTAGAAAAATCATAAAATAAGAGATTATTGTTTCGATATTTCACCATCGCCAGATTGGGAAATATATGCATACTTAGATTTCTTGAAGCAGCAACGTACTCTCACCAAAAGTAAACACTACTATGAATGAATCCGCACCAAACAACCACGTTTTAATGCTTCAAAATTCTAGAAAACGACCACCAACCAATTAAAATACTAGTTCAACGTACGTGTAATGTTACTTTTTTCCGAAGATTCATAGTTCTTCCGCGCATACACAGTCACTCAGTTACTTAACTCGGAAACAATATAAAAATCAACTCATTACAGCATATCCACAATAATTCTCTAATGTTCAGTAATTTTTCAACTACTTGCTTAAATTCACACTTGCGTTTTCCTGGTATTTCACAAAGGGCGATCGAGATTTAACTCCTAATTTGTATCCAATTTGTAATAGGTTAACATGTAACGAGGTAACCAACGATAAAATATGTCCGCATTCCATTACAGTTTTTTTTTTTTTTTTTTTGTTTATGGGTTTACGCGTCGTCGACGTCGAGATCATTAGAGGCGGCAAAGGATGGGGGACAAGGAACGGGAAGGAATTCGGCCATGGCCTTTTGTAGGAAGCATTCCGGCATTCACCTGGCGTGATTTGGGGAAACCATGGAAAACCCAAATCTGCATGCCCGGACGGGGATTCTAACCCACATACTCCCGAATGCGAGGCCAAAGCATTACAGTTCCATTCATTTCAGACTCCCCTCAACACTACGCTATTGGCGGTCACCTCCTGCACTAGATGTGGAGGAGGGGGGGTGGGGGGGGGTAAATTCTGCACTAGAACTGAACGTGTGCTTGTGACTACTTCCTCATTTGAAATCCCTACTGGGAAATATAATTAAGCTTCCTAAATATTCAAGGAATCCAGTTCACTGTTCTGAAGTGTCCGAATTTTAGTTTGACGCGTAAGTTAATTATGCTTTGAAAATATGTTTTATATTTTTGTTCTGGAGGATAATCTAGTAACAGGAGTAGCAAATGTGGGAATTTTACTCAAATTATCAGGCGGAAATCACTCTTCGGTACACAGCTCTCGCCATGTTTACAAAATTACTAACAATAATGCAAACTTCTGAACATTAAAATGTCCACCAATTATCTTTTAGTTAACCTCATAACTAAAGTAAAATCAACATATATAAAGGCAGTAATATCGAGGAAGTAGGTATTGTTTCGCGATATCAACGGATCCTCATTTTTGTGAAAACGTCCTGAATGCGCTCCTATTATTTTTGTAATCACATAAGTGTGCTCATTTGTGTCTGAGTTTCCGTGTATTTCTTTTTCCTCTATACGTCTGCCAAAATGCAACCTATTTACATTAAAAATTTCAATAACAAGTATGTAAATATTTTGTAAGTACAATAAATGTTTTAACAGCAAGGCGAACGAGAACTACGAGAAATCTAAGATTGCTACTGTAGCTCATCTGGAATGAGATGTTTCGAAAAATAATCATTTGATTTCTGTGTAACTTCGTAATAACAAGTTTTATGATAAAGTTTTCAATTTTTTCATTTTCGAATCTTTTCAAACTTTTTATTCATTACTAAAAGTTTTATTCATGTAATAACCTTGCCCATTATACCAAAATGTTCCAAAATGTTTGACATGTGCGAGATACTGGTATATAGTTTTTTTTTTTAACAAACGATAATCTTTACAAACTTTTTAGATGACGTTATTCGTCCCGCAAACATTTTCCATACGTAGTATAGCGTAGGAGGATTCAAGTATTGAGATGGAAATAAGTTACTACCAATATCCAAAATATATTTTAAGATATTCTGTAAACCTGCATCTCTTTCAAAAGGCATTTTTAACCTTATTATGACCGAGAACAAGTTTATTGGACGAGAAAGAAATTCAGTTTTTAGAATTGCTTAATAGTAAGCAAAGTACCACAACGATAGTTATGTTGTCAATGGTTTAAATAAACTACGTTGGGAAGCAAGCTGAAGGATATAACGATTGAGGTCGCTGCTGCTACAGGCAGGTCGTATCGGGTGGACAATCTCACAGTCCGATGAACCGGGGCTGCATAGGTCAGCGGGCTTCGACTGACCGGCTAATGTGACCCGCGCCTCATTTGCGGAGAACAGAGTGAAATTTACCCACCTACACTGCGCCTGCTAATGAACCTATTGGTCTACAATTTGGCCACACATGCAACCCGGACTCGCACTGCATTATGCCTTACCAAGCGGCTTTTGTGTGACACAAAACAGTTTATGTTCGATAAAATTTTATCTTTTTTTTATCTGCTTAATGTCTCTCTAACAGCGAGGTCTTTAGAGACGGGAAAGGATTGGGGGCAAGGAATGGGAAGGAATCCGGCCTTGGCCTTTTGAAGGAAGCATCCCGGCATTTGCCTGGAGTGATTTGGGAAACCATGGAAAACCCAAATCTGGATGCCCGGACGGGGATTCGAACCACCGTCCTCCCGAATGCGAGGCCAGAACGCTTAGCCGTTACACCACCACACTCGGCAAGTTTTATCTAAACAAACATCAGAGTGAGAACGTATGTCTCTGGATGAAAGTTAGTACCTTCAGCTAAAAACTACTGGGCATCTCGAGTTCCGACAAGCGGTAATGAGTACAAAGAGCTAAATTTCTATTATATTTTAACCTTCCATTATTACAAAAAATTATTGTAAATTCACTTTTGAAAACTTTTTTCTTCACTTAGAAACAGAGAACGAACCAGGACGTAACATAAATTTAAAGTTTTTTTTTCGGAATTTAAACATCTTATTGCTACACAATCATTGTACTAATATTTTTGTTCAGCAACAAGCTTGAAGATGCAATATGTATTTAAACAATTTTCCATTCCATTTTATCTATTGAGTTGTTTTTTTATCGCAGCTGCATCATATTAGTTAACATTACTGCTAAACAAATACAGCTCATTTAAACTCATTATTTTAATTCTTCACGATATACATTTCTGCCACATTACCTTTAAAATATCAATTGGCATAATATTTGGGTGTCTTAGGTGTCATCCTAATACTATAGGTTTGAAAAACAATATTTATTTTATTGCTCTTTTTTACACTACATGATCCTAACAAACATAACAAATATATAAAACTGAGAAGTATATATTCACACAGCTACAGGTAAGACACGGGGTAGCAATTAGAATACAGCAACGTCGTACGAACCACTTGAAACAACCAATTAAGGAACTAATAGCAGTAAACCGGGAAGCTAAATATTATTTTATGAACTATATTAAGGATGCAGGGAGACCACTGAATGATGCATCTAGAAAATTCTATACCTGTGTTAGAAAACTGATGGGTGGATGGAAAAGTAATTACCGGGGAAATTAAAAAGACAGATATTTAATAGAACCAGGAGGAAAATAAAGTAACTGGTTAATGAAACCAATAGATGCTATCATTTAGGGATGGAGGATGTGGAGGCGGAAATCAGAGGGAAGCTCCTGCATATAAGTAGAAATGAGCGCCAAAAAAAATTGGTAATGGCTCCTGAAGATGTGGAAACTGAAAAACCTAATAAAAACGAAAATGTGCCTGTGTGTATGACCTTGAAATATTATTTAAATTCATCCAGGAGATTTGTTTCTTAGCAGTGGACTGGAAAAATGCCATAGCAGTCCCTGTTCATGGTATTCCGGATGAAATAAAGGCCAAGTTGATGGCGTATGCAAAGCACTTGGCAGAGTGAACCATAAAATCGTAATAATTAATATGAACACCTTTAGGGTGGTTGAAAAGTGACGTGCTGCGTAGATAAAATTTTAAAAGATAGAAAGCAAAAAGTTAAGACAGCAAATGCAGAATCAAAAAAAGGTAGAAGTGAAAACGGGAGTGTCACAGAATAGTAAATTGAGACGATTCTGTTAATTTTTCTAATGAATGATTTTGCTGATAGTTTACATTCGGAAGTTCGGTAGCTGCCCTCCTTTGCATTCCCTCAAAGTCCTGTATATGTGGATCCACCATTACACCACCATATTCAAGCATAGAACTGACCGAGGTTTTGTAACCCAATTCATTCACCTCTCTAATACATCCCCTCATAACCATCTCCAATAAATGAAATGTTTTGAAACCTATTTCTATCACTTTCCCACAGTGTCCTGCTTAACTGAATTTACTATCAAATGTTATGACAATATATTTAAAGTTCAGGTCTCCAACAAACAATTCCTTCCACACCCTTCCACACCATACACCTGTGTACCTAATAAGCTGACAGTTCTTAGCATCTATCTTTATTCCACTTTAACCTACGCAGATAGACTTTCTATCCAGGTCTTCCTGCAGCTGTTCACATTCCTGTCCCACTCTGATCGTTTTTTGTACCATTATTTTAGCAAACGACCTAACACTCATTGGAATATTGTCTAGCAATGGTTCCAAAACACTCTCATTTGCACATCCACCTATTCTGATATTTCATTTCCTGCCCCACTTTCTACTTCTTTTCAGAATTTCCTACCCAGTAGGCAATTCTTCATCCATTGCTTGAATATGTTGGTGCATTTAGAGGGGGTACACAGGATGCCAGCTAGATTGACTGAGAAAATTACTGTATAGAAAGAACAATCAGTAGCCGATATGATAAAGGAGCTGGGCTAGGATTTACACATATATATGAGGTGAGTGAAGAGAGTGCTCGGTGCGTGTAATGTATATATTTACTATGAAGCTTGCACAGTTGTTGGTGGAAGCATTAGGAATAATACGTCATAGGGAAAAGATTACCATGACCACAAACTGGAACTTAATTTCGGATATGAGGGAAAGGGCTTTAAATATATATATATATATATATATATATATATATATATATATATATATATATACCTAGGGACGCGCCGAAAAATTTACCTCAAACATTAAAGAAATTTAAAATTAAATGTCGCTATGGGAATGGTTAGGATTGTGGTGAAACAGAACAGAAATAATTAGAGATTAAAAAGAAAATCGTGAAATAAAATAGTGGGTGTATAGGTAAATTGCTACCGAGTTATGAACTCCCTATCGTTAAAATGAAATTGGTAAAATGTACAATTGATTTAATAACAGCTGAACAGAAGAACCGTGTAAAAATTTCGTCAATATGATGAATAGTAAGGTTGGTAATTTGTAATAGGACGAAAGAAGAACCACCCATTTCTATCAATTGCTTATTTTTTAAGTGTAAGGGGTACGTAACAAAAGTCGTCGCCAGTGAAGAAGTTTATTAATATCTCTGTGATATGTGCGTCTGCTATCTAGCGGATTGGTTGTGGACTGTCTGATACGCGCGACTTTCACAGTTTTTATTTTCATCCTTCAAGTGTCAAATTCGGAAAAATCTCGTTCTTAACTTAAATGTTATCTGAGTGGAGATCTTAATCTTCTAAATGATGCCCCACTTATCGATTTCGGTTAGGTATTAATGGAGATAAAAGGCTCGTAAAAAAAAAAAAAAAAAAAAAAAAAAAAAAAAAAACCTGTTCTGAAAATAATGGCACTTTTACTCTTTAAGGGTCAAATTCCGAAAAATACCTTTCTTAAGATATGATGTGACCAATGCAGAGACATTATATTCAAAATGATACCTTATTTATCCATTTCGGTTAGATATCAAGGAAAATAAATGGCTCGTGAGAAAAAAAATCGTTGTGGAAATAATGATACTGTTGCCATTTAAGGGTAGAATTCCGAAAAATCCTTTTTCAAAATATGATGTAACCAAAGCGGAGATTTTTATCTCTATAATAATTCCTTAATTCTTGATATCTGTTAGATATCAAGGGAAATAAATAGCTCCTGACGAAAAAATACGTTATGGAAATAACGATTTTTTTTTGATTTTTTTTTGCCGTTTAAGGGTAAAATTTCGAAACATTATTTTCTTAAAGTTTGTTGTGACCACAGCGGAGTCCTTAATCTTTATAATTATACCTCATTTATCTATATCGGTTAGATATCAAGAGAGATAAATGGCTCGTGACACAAAGACGCTTTCTAGTAATATTGATACTTTTGTCAAGGATTGAATTCCGAAAAATTCTTTTATGAAAATATGATTTCACCAACTAAATTTTTAAAATAATACTTTATTTATCGATTTTGGTTAGGAAAACAGGGAGATATGGTTCGTGTTATAAAAAACAGCATTTTAGAAAGATTCACATTTTTGCCCTTTAGGGGTCGAATTTGTAAAAATTACTTTCTTAAAATATGATGTGTCCAACGTTGATACCTTAATCTTTAAAATGATACCTCATTTATCTATATCGGTTAGGTGTGAAGGGAGATAACGGCTTGTAACAGAAAAAAACACCTTCTAGAAATAATATACCTATTGTTTGCTCTGGCCTTCATCCATTGTTCGTATTCTCGAACAGTCAATATCCACTCTTGATTACAGGTAGATTTTTTTCTGATTATCTACAAATGTCGATATAGGTAAATACACGAGCGCATTGCAAGCACATCAAAATAACTAGCCTACATTTTATTGAGCGGTGTCGCCCAGTCATTGCCCCCCTTTGGGGGGACAATGACTGTCCTGCCCACCGGTGGGCGTTGAGATGAGCGTGGGAGCCGTTACTGGTCGAAAGCAAATTTAGGGGGCGTTGAGAACCAACTATCACCCCCATTCTTTCCTGTTTTTCTGCTTTTATGGGCGTCATCAAGTCTTTAATTGCATTCCTATCAAATGTAGGATTTAGTATAGTCAGAAATTTATTGGCTTAGAAAAGGAACAGATTTTCAATAGCGAAATACGGTGCTTTAAGATTGCTGCTGACAAATAAGGAACAAAATATTTAAAAGATAGTTCCATTACATCAAGCCGAGACCTCCAAATAATAATACTTTTTCACAATATGATTTTTAATCAAACTGTGAACGATACACAACTTTTCTTTACATCTTTTAATAAAGTAATTTTAGAAATCTATGTAGAAAAACAAGGACATGTGATATCTTACACTTCACATAAGGGGCGGTATCGAATTACCGTTTCAAAAATTTGGTTTCCGAGCCAAAAAACAAAATAGAGGCACTATGGGTTACATTATTTATTACAACAAGAGAGATCAGTGTGTTTTTTTCTGAAAAGTGGGTGGTGAGCAATTTTTAAATCGAAGAGGGTGTCGGAGAGTAATTTTTCATTCGAATAGGGGGCGGCAGGCCAAAAAGGTTGAGAACCTATGGTCTAGCAGGATAGACACTTTTTTTCTCAATCAGAGAATGTTCCATTTTCAATTTCGGTGAGAATTGTGGTGGAAGATGTAATATCGATCTGAATAGATCGGAATTAAAAGTTATAGTATCTGAAGCTGAATGCCCGATATCTGATAGAAACAGGCGATATATGGCATGAGAATGGCGTCGTTTTTCCTTTTTGCATTTACGAATAAATGGCACCTCCCGTACTTAACAAAATCTTAATCCTATGAGAATTCACCTTAACAAAATGTTTTACGCTTGAAGACTGGACTTGAACTCCATAGCTCGGCATTCATCTGTTAGTCCGAAGTGTTATACTGGACGCGCCACAGTGCTGCTTGTCTAACGAGGAAATTTCAAATAAATAACTGCATTTGATATTATATTTTTAAAAGGCAGTGTAAAATACTACATTTCATTTTAACATTTTGATATTTAGGACTTTTGTACTTAGCTCCATTAATAATAAGAGTATATAGCGGTTTTTGCGTCTAGTGCAGCTAAATAAACAACTTTGTTTAGGCATAAGCGTTTTGTACTGTACGTATTTTAATGCTGTTATAGTATGTTAGTTTGGGCTAACTAGGACCGCGTTAAGCCTTTGTTTGGTTTACATTTTGCTGTGGATGCGTATACATCAGTGTTAAATGTAGGGTTGTTAGCCCTAGAGCGGGCCTACATTTTAACGTGGAATAAAAACCACGGAAGCCAACTAGCGTACCTCACGTCCTCACATTACATAGTAAGCTGTACCAGAAGTGCAGGTCGGGTTAAGGACGTATGAAAATCCTCGCCGAGACAGGGATTGGAAACGGGGACCTTCCTACGTTGTTACAGTATGTTTATGTACATAACGATAATAACAATCTGCTATTAAATATATTAAATATTACACTCTACTTACGGTATTTAATTTCATGTTTACATTGAACTTTCCTCTACTTCATTTTAACTATTAAGATGTATTCTATTAGTTAAAAGATGGATATGTGATGATGCTGTTCTTGCTAAATTTATTAAGCTATACTGTCAGCTAGTCTACCCAAATTTGTGTATAAGTGTCTTATTTAGACACTTCTTGAAGCACACTTTTTTATATCTGACACCCACGCAAACTCAGCTGAACGATGCTATCTGCGAGGGCTATGTATAAATCAACATACGTTTGTGACTGGCATGGGGATGGGTAGGCATGGAGCATCAAAACGTTTCTACGCTCGGTACGCATCAAGCTCTCATAGCGTGTGGATTGTGATGTTTCTACTTTGTTCGTTGTGAATTATTGAAATAAAAAAAAAAATTAAAAAATCCGCGAGTTGTGAGGTACGTTCAGTCATTATGTTTTTACTGGCAAAAAAAACCTCAAACCAATTGAAATTCATCGGCAACTATGTGAGGAGAACGGAGACGGAATAACGAGAAAAGGTGGAGGGAGGCAGTGCTACATTTAGTTTCAAATTGAGCACACCAATGTTCACGATGAGGACCGCAGTGTTCGGTCTGGCATAAGACTGATGTTTATAATTAACGGCAAAATTCGTGAAAATCGCCGCTTTACGATTACGAAACTCCCATTTCATTTTTTCCCAAATTTCATGAAGTTTACTGCATGAAATTGTATCGGAGAAGCTTGGTTATCACATCTTTTGTGTAAGATGGGTGCCAAAATATTGAGAAAGGCCCCAAAAAACAGCGCCTTGCTTCTTCTCTGAATTTCCTCGAAGCTTACGACTAAGACAGTAACTTACTTCTCAATCGTGTAGTAAAGGGAGATGAGACATGGGTAAAGCATGACAATTGTGAGACAAAAAGATAATCTATACAATGGAGGCATTCGAGTTCTCTCAGAATATCAATAAAATGTTTTCAAGCATTGTCAGCCAAAAATATTATGGCAACTATGTTTTGGGACGGTAAGGGAGGGCTTCTGGTTGATTTTTGTGAACTTGGCACAGCAATTAACTCAGAAAGGTATTGTAAGACATTAACAAAACTAATTCAAGCGAGACAAAACATGCGTCGGGCAAAACTGAGCTCAAAATGTTGCTTCTTCAACGACAACGCAGGTCCACACACGGCTAATAGTAGTCGGCAGCTCTTGGATGGTTTTAGATGGGAGGTGTTTGATCACCCACGTATAGATAGGATATGACGCCGAGCGATTACCATCTCTATCCAGCGATGAAGATCTGCCTCGCAACACAGCACTTTGTCAGTGACGTGGAACTAAGGCGGCGGATTTTTTTTATTTATTTATTTATTTTTTAACGAAATATAAGTTGCTTTCTAGATAGCTCTCGTACATTCTTGAAGGCGTGATGAATTTGTTTTTGTGACCTGAAAAGAGCACGATTACTTTCGTCCAAAGTTATTTGTAATCGTTATTTACTAAAGAAGTTCTTTCTGGAGAAGCGCAGGATAAAATTCAAGCCCACCAGTCGTAAAACACAGCAGAAGAATTAAAACCAGATTTTTCACTTACAACGAGCAACTAGGTCCGACGCCGGTGTTAGGGGGGGGGGGGGGTAAGCGAGTCAAATGTACCCGCCGGCTGAACGGGCTCCCAACACCGGTTGCAGGGACCCCCAGGCCTCGAAGCCAAGAATCCGCCCATTGTCACACGGCTAGATAGTAGAGCTTAAAAAAAAAAGGTCGCCAATTACCCCGGGCCAGAAGTCAACATGATCCATTGATTCCACAAAAGGAGAGCATTTATTTCGACCGCCCTTTACCTGCCGCTTGCGAAAGCGGGTAAAAGATACCACAGTGCCTGTTCTAAGCGTCCAGCGCAATTAATATTGGATTAATATGTTTTTGGAATTATGTGGGTTAATACCTTAATGTTATCAATTAATAAAGCAGGTAGATCAAGCAATGCCTTGTTCGTTCTGGACTATAAGATTTCTGGTAAATTCAACAAGTGCTCCCCTGAATGTTCCGGTCCTCCAGATTGTATGGCCTGAACGTTTGTAAACAATCCTTTAAATAAGTTATATTTATGGATTTCTATAATAATTAACTTACTATCGCTTCTTAGCAGTACGTCTTAAAACCTATACTGCAAGTATAATTTCACCTTGATGTTATTAATCAATCCTTGTGATACAGATCCCATACGGCGCATCATACATAAGTTGTATGTGCACTTGCTTTGTCATATACAATTCTTTAAAACTAGAACAATGAATCGCAGTTTAAAATTAGCTGCTGATCTCATTTAATTTAACTTTCTACTATTACAGACACTTGTTTAAAGAATTAAACATTTATGTGAGTAATCTACAAGCTCTGATAATCCAGTTGTTTTGTTTTAATTTGATTTTATTAAAATGTAATTTTAATCTGGTTATGTTCCAATCTTTCATCTTCCATTATATCATTACTTAGGATTCTAAATGCTGATCAGGGGAAGGTAGGGAAGTTTTCGGCTGTGGGAGGCCAGGCGCGCATTCCGTAACCCGTTGATAAAATTGTCATCGTTTCCAGGTTGGTGATGGTCAAGTGCACGGGATGGGGAGCCGTTTAAGTGGAATTCAGCAGCAGGAGCAGGCGTCAGAGCTGTGTTTAGGGGGTTGATATACCTGTTAACAACTCGTCATCAATGAACTCCACGGTTGGAAAGCATCACACTGAAAGCTAACCATCATCTCGTCCTAACTCCTATGTTACTCACAAGGGGTTGGGTTGCGGCTTATTTATCCCAATAGTATTTTTAAGTGATCAGTGAGAAACGTGTACAAAGTTTCATCAAATTCGCCAAAAGCTTTTCCTGAAGACAACAAAACGTCGAATCACACCCATCGATTAATTAAGTGGGATGTTATTCCTTAAATTTGGACCACTCCTCCCTCCCTCTTGGTGAGGTTTGTTAAGATGTTGTGGGATCCTTCCCACCTCACGTGAGATTTACCTTATAATTTTAATTTTTAAATAATAAAATTTATTTGGTACCTATGTTCATGTATTTTGCTTCATGCCACTAAATACCTAAGCGTTAATACTGATGTCTTCTACTTAATACATTTTTTCTGCAAAATAAGAGAAGAAAAAATAATTAAATGTTGACGTGAGATTTTTATTGACCCTCCCCTCCACCTTTCCTTTAAAAGTGATGTGGTGAGATTTTGCCAGACCCTCTCGCCCTATTTTAACTCACGTAATTAATGGACGTCCCATTATCCAGAATCGGTTGGGTTGGAGATGATTTAACCCTAGAATATTTTAGTTGCCCAATCAAAAACATGTGAACAATGTTTCATCATCAACGCCACAGCCGTTTCCGGATCATAAAAAACTCGATTTACTCCCATCTTATACAGAAAAAAGGGGGGGGGTGATTTACCCCTATAGTACTTTTAGTCGGGCAGTGGAAAACATGTGCACTAAGTTTCAACAAATTTTCCCCAACAATTTCAGGAACATAACAAATTGTTTTAAAAATTCTTATACGCCTCTGTGGTAATTTAATCCCACGATATTTTTAATTTGACCGGTTGAGAGATGCGAATCAAATTTCAGGCCAATTGCTCCATTTGCTATACGTATTTCAATGCTTCAAGGTCCAACTGCCCAGATAGTAGATGTTTGGGGTTAATTAGCCGTACAGTATTTTTAGTCGGTCAGTGAGAAATATGTATACCAAGTTACATTAAATTCCGGAAAGTAAAAAGAAAAAAAAGGACATTAACCCACCCCCAAGCTGCCTAGAAGAAGATTTATTGTTATTTATTTGCCCCTACAATGATTTTAATCGCTGAATGATTACCAAGCTTCATCAGAATCACCCTAGCCGTTCGGAAGTCATCCTGGAACATACACATTTCACTTTTATATAAAAAGAATATGTGGATCAACTTTGATCAAGACATAGTAAATGTATTAATGCCTGTATGGTGGATGTTCGGATTTTCGATCTGAAATATTACCAATACACATCCTGCAGTTCTCCGAACATCAGCTCTTGCACTGTGTTATTCTCCTACACAATATGCCTGTCCCACTAGGTCAAATCTCCTTATACCAAACAAGCAGACGTAGCGCGAAACTTGCCACAAAGCCACATCAATCGAAAAACTACATGGTCTGTCAGGAATCGCTTGCCCTCATTTTAAGACGGGACACAGCTGCAAAGACGTAAAGTAATAAGGTTGATCAAATCGATGCTCATCCCTTATTCGGGCATCAACTCCCCAGACGAATTTAGGAAAAGGTGGAAGACGGATGCATTAGATAAACACTGAAAGTTGCCTGGCTCGGTCTGTGGCGAGCAAGATTTACTCTTTTAGAGCAATGGATACCTACTATAGATGCGTTATCCACAGGTAGCAATCTCAACTGGAAGACATGGTGAGCGTTAAACAGGCTGAAGAGTGGTGTAGACAAAGGATAATTTAGCAATATGGAGTTACCTCGAAGATCCTAATACTAGCTGTGAATGCAGGGCAGAACAGACAATTCAGCGTTCATACAATTGCCCGCAGTGCCCATCAACCCGCACCCTACAATACCTCAACGCCAGTAACAACGACATCTGTAATACGAATTCATTGATGTTGATTGCCAACATTTTTTCCTGTCTTTCTGTTTGTTGTGTTCGGTCATTGTTAATTCTTTCGTTTGTGTTTCTAACATTGTAACAACAACGCTTTTAAAACGAAATAAATATTTCTTTTTTCATTCGCGTGATATAACTGATGTTATTAATTCAGTCGCCTGAAATTAGTTCCAGCTGTATCACGTTATAAAGTAATACCGATTATGCCGATGTATTCCTCAAGCTTTCATACGAATTATTCATGCTTGAGTTGATGATAATATTTGAGTGACATTACGAAAAATATATTCACATAGTACTTTTAATGGAATGTGCAAACGTTGGTTGCGATTATAACTTAAGGTGTATAGTATATCGTCTTCTCAACAGAGCGAATATGTTTTACTTGTTCTCTATAATGAAAAAAAAATGGAATTACTATCGCCGTGATAAAAATGAAAAACCGGAAAAGGACGGAAAAAACACGTAACAGTATTGGAAAATATTTGTAAAACTTTGTAGCAGATTCGTTCAAAAAATAATTAAATAAACAAGCACTTTTAATTACTTTGTATACCAACCAAGATCAACAGGTTCATACGACGAAAAATACCGATAAAAGCATTGACTGAATTTTTTAATACATTAGCGTGGACCAATTTAAAATATTTACGGAAGAATAACCGGAATTTAGAAATGTAAATGAAGTATACAGTACTTTTTAAAAAAAATAGTCCTAGCGTAAAAAATATGTTTCAATATACGTGATTTTTATAAAAATTAATCACTAATGGTACAATCAGCGAATTTAAACAAATAAATTTAATAATTCCAGCAGAAAAAAATTTAGTCTTAGGCGGATACCGAAACTTTGACGCTTAACACAGGAAACAGGCACAATGCGCGTAGTTATTCAGATTTTTGGCTTCACTGCCGGTAAACTGAGAAAATTTTAATTTGGGATGTTTAAGCATAAATTTCTCATAAGCAAAGACGAACAGCTTTATCCTTGTGAACGGAAAAAAAGGAAATGTGTTGAGGCCAAGACAGATTTCCGGCGCCTGGTCACGCAGATTTATCGTAAGCTTATGATCGTAGATTAAAAATTGTTGACTGAACGCTTTGGATTGCACATGAAAATTTAAGTCACCATTACCTGTTATAATTACGGATCACGTAAAGCGGCCATGACCGAAGAGGATTGTGTGGAGTGCTGAAACTATTTTATTCGAGGGTAAACTGTTCCTTGCCTTCGCCCAGCCAATATTGTTTACGATTTTCTTGTTAAACATTACATTAAATTCCCCGGTCAATTTATTAAAATGTATATAGTTAAATCTTTAAAATATTGCTACAATATAATTCAATTTTTCTGTTATGAAAGGAGCTTTCCGAATTATCATTGCTTTAATTTTCTTTCATTAGTAGTAATAAACTAACATCAGGTATCAGTATAGTAATGCGATGGGATTAAGTGATGTGACAATTTAGTTGGTTATTATATTTAATAGAGTGACCAGAACATTTAATAGGGAGAATAATATAATCAAAATAAGAGAGATCGGCTTGGTATGGGGCTTATTAGCGACGGGTGACATTAACCTTTGGGTATACCACACGAGCGGTGACAAGGAAAACTGGCTCTGAACCAACTATAACCAACTGAAAGTAAAGACACTACAGAGAAAGTTAAATCCTACATCTGGAGAGCTTATATTTAGCGCAAAGAGTCAAGATGAAAATCTGACGGCAAGAAAGAGAGAAATAACTAGATAAATGGGTAGGTACGAGGTGTGATCAAAAAGTGACGAGAATTTTGAAGTTGGCACTCTGTACCTTGTTTATCGAGTTGATTCTTTTTTGTGTGTTTGTAGCGCTGGCACTAAAGAACGTGGTAATTTTTGGGTAGGTGCAATGCTTTGTTAACGTTTGGTTCGCCAATGAGCAAGATGTACCGCTGTGGGTTTGAGGATTTTTTGAGCTGTAAAATGTCGGTTCAGAGAATTAGTGTGCAATTTTGTGTTAAAACGGAAATAAGTGCATCGAAGCCTTCAGAAGTTTAAAGAAGGTCTTTGGTGTCGATGATGTCGCAACCAGTTTATGAATGGTTCAAACTCTTTTAGCAATGTCGAGAAGACCTAAAAAATGACGCGTGGTATGGGCGTCCTAGCTCGTCCATCAATGATGAAAACGTGGAAAAAATTGAAAGGATTGTGCTTGCTAATAGAGGAATTACCATTAGAGACGTTGTTGAAGAAATGGGAACAGTTTTCAACAATTTGCGCGTAGCTATTCGGAAGAAAACGACCTGAACTTTGGAGAGAGAACTCGTAGATTTTGCCTTACGCACCGCCGCTTACTGCTTTACCGAAACACAATACCGCTGTGATGCCGCAACTACTCTGTTCTTGAGACTTTTTGTTATTTCCCCCAAGGACATTTAAAGGACAACGGTTTTCAACAACAGATGAGATAAATACGAAACCGCAGACTGGGCTCTCCTAAAGAGGCGTTCCAACAGTACGTTGGTATAAGTGCATAACATCAAAGGAGGACTACTTTGAAGAGAGTGGGATATACATTGAAGATTGAATAAATAATTTATGAAAAAAATAAAAATTCTCGTTACTTTTTTATCACACTACGTATTGTTACTCAGCGACTGCGTCTGGTGCGTACCATTTTGCGTAAGTTATATATCACCAAGACACTGGAGAAGTGTTACAACGCCTGTCATCTGGTATCCGGTATGTTTTCTCGAGCTAACCTATCAAGAAGTAAATAAGTAGATCATTCTCTGTGTGTGTGTGTGTGTGTTTTTTTGGGTGAGGGAGCGTCCATAAACTACGTTGCTCCATCAAGTAGAAGGAGAATGGAGGAGAGGTAGATAGTTATGTTTGACTACATGAGGGGGTATGGTCAGACTAAGTAGGTTTTCATTTAATTTTACTTGTCACAGTTGAATTAGGATACAGAATAAACAACTCCATGTGGATGTTTGTTTCACTCATCTAATTATTTCCTTATTTTTGATACTCTGTATACTGATAGTGCCACAACACATTAGCCTGTAACTTGAAGTCATAGTGTTTGTCGCATGGAGTGGGCGCATTTGAACTAATCGACAAGCGACGGTGCATTACATTAGGTACCTGCTACCTAAACCCAAATTCGCTTAAAGACATCCACATCATTGACATGACAGTTCGTATTGTTTTGTGACAAAAAGGAGTTGTCACCATACCACTCGTTGATAAAATAACTCTCAATTTTTTCCTGTCAAGTGAATTTCTGTGCATCTTAAATTTTAGTGCTCGCTGAAGTGTTATTTGAAGTTCATACAATAAACTATCCAAGGCTTGTCGGATATGTTTTTACAGCAAGATTTAAATATCAAAAACGGAGTCAATGGGCTATGGCAAGCTTATGAGCAGGACAAAGAATCATTACCATGTAATAGAGACTGAGAGAACTGCAGCAAAATAAAACCAAAATAAATTCAACTTTCTTAGTACTTTTACGAAAATTGTAGTTTGTTTTAATTTATCAATTAATAAACGATGATAAATGAGATAAGAAGAATGTTTTTAGTAACATCACAGAAGAAAAGGATCGCTGACTGTACCGGAGAAAGAGTTTGAATGTCGGAATGACTAGTATTGCCATTTCATTCAAAATATATATAATTACATAAAAGTATATAAGACAAATATCGGTAACGTTCATTATATACACAATAAACGTAATTATAGTGTGATAAGAGAAAACAGCACAATATGTCATCTGGAATTAATAGGGAACAAATTACATTATACACAAGGGAGGGGGGGGAGGGGGGGAGGGGGGTGGAAGGGGAGCTGTCAAGGCGATAGCCACGTAAGACTTCAAGGGTCAGAGGCGTTCAAAAGAGGCTGAGATGGAGCCACATAGTTTATGAAGGATTCCTAATCAAACTGTTAAATCTGTGTAATAATCTTTGTTAGTAGCTGTTATATTTATGTAATGTTCAATCCCAGGAGTTGTGAAATATACCATCATAGAGTACTTGAACTGAATTGAATTCAACAAGCATTTCTGTTCCCCCCTCCCTTATAATAATAAACAACCATTAGATTTATCTTTTTTCTATAATAAGTTGACCCTTCTTAGCATCTGTCTTCATTCCATGTTGACCTACCCAGTTAGATATTCTATCCAGGTCACCCAGCAGCTCTGCACAGTCTTCTCCTATTTTGATCGTATTATGTAACATTATGTCATCTGCAAACAACCGAGCTCCTGAATTTATACCTACAGTACAATCATTCATTCCTTAGAGTAATGAATAGCATTCCATATTCATTTCCAGCTCCTTTGATACTCCATTTCCCAATATAACGTCTTGCTTCCTATCTTTTTACTATTCCTCTAACCATCGGGTCACTTTTTTATCTATAGTTTTCCAAAAGTTAATTCGCTAAATTTAGTTTTTCTTTTGATCGATAGAGATAGGTATTTAAATTAAGTGGTTAATTCAAGCTGGAGCGCGCGGCGCCCTCCCGACCCCGGCGCCCCGGGAGGCCGCCCGGGTCTCCTACCCCTAATGGCAGTGAAAGCGAAGCGGGAAGAGTTTAAGAAGATAATAAAAAAGGGCGAGGAAATGTTTATTCCAAAACAGAAAATAAATAGAAGTACAGAAACTATAGGGAGGTGAGAATGTTAAGAGGCTAGTGAGACAGGAACACAACAGAGTTAAAGAGACAAGAAGGCGTTACGGAATCCTTAAAACAACTAAACAAGCAATTAATAAGAGCAAAGAGAGAAACAGTGAAAAATATTATTGGTGCAGGAGGACCACTGAACGAAGCGTCTAGAAATTTCTATGGCTATATTCGAAAAGGAAGCTATTGAAAGGGAAGGTATTCAGACTATTGTAGTTGAAGTCATTGAAAATTTTAAAATGGCAGAGACATTGAGTGACTTGTTTAATGACACCACTAGGGACTATCATCCTGTGATGGGAGGGTATAAATCGGACGAGAGTCTTCCTAAAAGAATAAATGAAGAAACTACGAAATTTTAAATGGATCCTCAGGAAATTATGAGAAAACACAAAAAAAAACAAGGCAAAAAAACACGTAAAGGGACTGGTGTAGATAATATTAATACAGATGTATTACAGATTGTGGGATATAATATTGTACCTCATCTTGAAATTTTAATTAAAATGATTCTGGAGTCTTGCTGCCTATCAGAGGTACCGGTTCATAAAGGAGGGTATACAAATAGGGTTGAAAATTACAGGCCACTAAGATTGACATCAGTGAAAGGGAAAATGATGGAGTGATTGATATGCAACTATATGAGAAATGTCTGTGAGGGTAAAAAAAACTGGTTTGCAGATCAACAAAATGACTTTAGTCAAGAATATTCATGTGAATCTCACATATGCAAGATATTTCAGATGAATTGACAAGGTAGCCCATGTTGATAGTGTGGCACTAGATCTTTCTAAGGCATTTGACAGAGTGAGTGATGAAATGGTTTTAAATAAACTGAAATCTATCGGATTGGATGAAATTAAAATTGCTTGTTGAAGGCTTGAAGTGGAAATTTCTTGGCATAGCATTTGATAAAAAAAAAACTCAAAGGACTAGAGCACATTGGGCAGGTGTTAGAAACAGGTTACAAAATCCTTCATTTACTGGAGAGGGTGACGAGAGGATGTACCAGATAAGTTAGGGAATTGGTTTACAAACATTGGTCAGACCATTGATTGAATATGGTGATGTAGTTTGGGACTCAAATTTTGGCTATCAAAAACAGAAGTTTGAGTGTGTGAAAAGAAGAACAGCTACATTTGTTTGCGCAAATTATCGTAGGACCCCGTCAGTAACTGATATCATAAAGCAGCTGGATTGGGAGTCATTGGAGGAAAGGAGAAGGGTGAAGAGAGTGCTGGGAATATACAGGGCATATGTTGGTGATGGGGCTTGGGGATATTGGAAGAGGAAAGCGGCTATGACCACTAGTTGGCTCTAGATTTCATCAATAAGGGAGCGGGATTTTTTTTTTTTTTTTTTTTTTTTTTTTTTTGTTGGTAAGATAGTGGAATAAATTACCAATTGAAATGATGAATAATTTACCAAAAACGCTTAGGGAATTTAAAATTAAAATTTCTAAATAGGAAAGTAAATGGGTGAGGAATTTAACATTTCAATTACAAAGATAATTTAAAAAAGGGGGAAAATTATATGACATTAGGCATTGCCACCGGAGCGTTAGCTCCAACCCATTTCATTTAATAATATTAAAGAAACTCCACAAAAAAAGTTCTTGTAAAAAAAAAAAAAATCAAGTGTCGTGGCATTATGCATACCATGATAGTATTTTTACACGATTTGTTTCATGACATTGCTTTAATGGAATAAAGTCGATACTTTTTGATGTATCGAAATCCGATATTAATAATTTTTTAAATATCGATGTATGGAAAATCCGATATTTTGAAAAATATCAACAGCCTTACTGTGAATAATCGTTCATTCCTGTAATCGCCCAGCATAACAAGTCTGTCTGTACTTGAATGATGATAATAATAATTGATAAATTTGTGATGTAGCGACCGCTCCGGTGGCAATCTCCTTACACATCCCCTTTTTCCTCTCCTCTTCCAACCTACTTTTGTCCTCTACTAATTTTTACTTTAAATTCCTTCAGTGTTCCCGGCAAATTATTCATTACTTCTCTTGGTAATTTATTCCAGCCCCTCACACCCTTTCCTACAAAAGAAAATTTTCCCACACCCTTATGCCAACTTGTGGTCATGGTCATCCTTACCCTTCCAAGCACCTCTCTTAATTTTCCCAGCAATATCTTTCCATGCTTCATCACCAGGCTTTGTACACTCCCATGATTATCTTCACCTTCCTTCTATTTTCCAATGAATCTCACTCCATCTCCTTTATCGTATTAGTTACCGATTGTGTTCTGCGGTAATTTCCAGAGACAAATCTGGCAGCCCTCCTTAATATCACACGCAACCTCAACAATAGATACCTCGGCAAGATAAACAATATATCAATGTAAATAATCTAAGAAAGTAAAAAAAAAATACTTTAAACTCTGATAAGTAATTATAAATTTATATACTAAGCAACTGCATTTAAAAGAGATTGAGGTGGGATGAGAGTAGGTCTATGAGACGGGGTGTCATAAGCCTCTGTACTGTGTGATCGATAATCAACCGATAACGCACTGCTGAGGATGCCATCGCAAGAGTGTAACAAATAGTGATTGGGTGTCCAAAATGGTACGCAAATTGATATTTCTTGCACTTCCCTTGCTTGTGTACAATTTCGGTATGAAGCTCTAAATTTTTAGAGGTTTTATTGTGATATGGCTATTAAATGTGACATTGTCGAAATGAATAAATAAACATTTCAAAATACAATTCACTGTCTTAGAAAAAAATCAGTGGAAGATTTTAGGGAACTTTGAAGAAGATTAAACGAGAGATTGGATGAAAATATATGGAAATGTTACAGGAAAAAAGAGCGCAACTAGCCAGTGACTGATGACGAACGTACCATAGATAGCAAGTATATATGCGTTGTTGTTGAGATGTAAAATGAGTTGTCTGTATCATCCCAAAAGTAGGCAAATAAAAAAAAATGTAGGGCACATTAGGTCGAATGAATCATGAAGTGCACTGAAATCGCTTGTCATTGATAACAAAACCGAAAGTTTGGCGATAACATTAAAGGAATGAAAAGATTGCTATCAAAAACTAATTACTGAAGATCTAGTGAAGTTCTTGACAAGCAGAAATGATTAGAATTTTTTAAGTATACCTTTTATCGGATACAAAACTATTAAGCAAGAAAAAGTCAGAAGAGTTATAAAAACAGTAAAAAAAGTAGGTGATATCCAAGACCAAATTTGATTCGTATAAAGCTTTTAAAATATATCCGAACCTCACTTTTGGCCTTTGCATATATTTTACAACTGTTTTCTCAGACGTGAAGAAGTACCACCTGAATATATAAAACAGTTTACAACCCAAACATCTATTAAAAAAAAGGGGGGTAAAAAATTCAGTGGCGTAACTACATCCCCTCCCCCGAGGACCGGATCTAAGACATTTTTCCCATCCTGCCACACTATTGTTGCGCCACTGAGAAAAATGTATGGACTATCCAGATGTGAGTGTACTTAATTCCATTCCCAGGTTATATGGAAACATTATTTAAATAAAAATTAAATATTGTACAGAATTTCTCATTAAAGACAAAGATAACAGATTGACTTTCATACGGAAATATGTGTGCTAACAATCTTCTTCTTCATGAAACAGTTGCGGAAGGAAAGAATAGTAAGATATTTAGATACCCAGGTGGTGCTCACACGATTAATGAAGATACATTGTAATATTCCCCACTACACTGCATTGTCGGATAATGTTATTAAAATATATATGTGCATATATTGTTATAAATCTGCAAACTCTGATATTCTCAGACCCCTTAACCTAGCTAGAGTGCCAGATACACTTCCCTCTAAAGTAGGGTATGCTATAGATAGCATGACAAAAGGAACGGCCGTTTGCAGTGACGGTCTCTCTGTTGATATTCTGAAGCTAGTTAGCGAGGAAACTATCGCTCACTTGATTAAACTCCGTATATGCTTTCTGTCTGTTCTGCACAAAGATTTTACAGAGATCTTGTTTAATCAAATAAGTTCCAAAATTTATCCAGCCCAACCCATTGAGCACTGGAAGAATTTAAAAAAGGAAAACATAGAACGTTCCAAAGAGCTATTCTGGGTTTAACTAGAAAAGACAATAAGAGATAAGTCGACATTAGTTAAAAAGGTAAGATAATTTTCGAAGAAGACAGTCTCCTTGAAGTGGCAGTGGGCCAACCAAGTTTCTCGGAGGAAAGATAGATGGTGTTGGTGTGGTGCCCAAGAGATTAGCAGAAGACCAAGAGGAACAGCCCCAGACCGATGGGACAAGGACATACGCAAGATCGCTGATATCAGCTGTCAGAAGATCACCAAAGACCGTCTACCTAGAAAATTGTTCAAGCAATATCTGAACTCATAACTGTAAAATGACACATCATTTAAGATTCAACTGGCTCATGATGATTAAATCTGTAAGATAATATTTCTGGTAATATAAAAACAGATGCCGCAATACTCTGTCAAGAACCTGCCCAAAGTTTTGTAACCCATCTTTCTTACTTCCTTGGTACATCCTCACTTTGTTCTCTCCAAAAAATGCAATACTCTAAACCGTTTCCCTCCAACTTCCCCAATGTGCCTTGCTTACTTTCAACTGATAATCTCATATATTTACATTTTATTCCTTCAACAAGCAATTGTACTGCACTATTACATTAAACTTTTTTATTATTATTTTTTATTGGCATTCGGTTTGAGAAAATACAGCCTTTCTCCATTTTTACAAAGCTTCTTACATCCATTTGCGTAACTTATCTATTTACATATTTCCTTATCTATATTAGGTTAACTTATTACAATCTTGTTGAATGAATATGCTATTTAAAATATTCAAATTTCAAGTGCTTTCTTGAGTACCGTAATCTAAAAAGCGTTGTTAGACAATACATCAACTAGAATTAGTAATCGTCGGTTCTGTATATCCATTATTTTCTATTGATTAGTCTAAATCGCCGTATTTCTTTGACAAATCATCTGTAGAGGGTTGATCTATCTGGTGTTGGCCTCAATCGGTAGATTGGTGAGGATACTGTAATTTTGCCAAGCTAGTTGTGCTTGCGCGGAAGTGGGGTTGTGCTGTGGTTTGGGCTTTAGCTTTGAAGTATAGTCATTTCCTGTTTTAACTTCCAAGATTGGTTAGAATTCTATCCCTCTATCTTTTAAGTATCTGGCGAGGATCCTGTTTGTATACTTAATAAGTTGGCTCTTGTTGGCATAACATCTTTGATCCATGCCTATCCTTCTAAAGAGATGTCCCGTCTAGATCCTTTTGGAATTGCTCAAAATCCTTTCTCTACATAATCCTATAATACAGAAATATGTCATCTGTAAACGTCCAAAATTCTGACTGTAGATCAACATCGGAATCCTTAATTATAATAACTAACAGTAATGGCCCCAATACGTTATCCTGTGGCACTACTCAAATCCATTTCCGTTGACATTACATTACCAATTTTAAATATTTTATGAATTCATCCATCCAGCAAGATACTTCTTAGTTTATCCCAATATTCTTAACCTTACTCGCAACCATTTTTGTGCTAACTCTATAAAACGCCTTAGAAAGATTCAGGGTCGAAGTATCTACTTGGATTTCATTGTCCATTTCACCTGAAATATCTTATACATTACTTACTAACTGAATTTCACATGGATAACCTCTTCTAAATCCATGCTGCTGAAGTACAAAGCACTTCTTTTGCTAGCAGATTCTTCTAATCTAGTTGGCTACACAATTTTCCAACATAATAGTTTCACCAAACCAAATGCTTAATATCTCAGCTATTTAGATATTCTCTGTAACTTCTTCTCCGTTCTTATCCGTAATTATTTGAATGTCTTCCTTCACTCTTATTTTTCTATTTGCTGTTATTAATATAATGTTTAGTTGTATCATGCATTATCTATTACCCTGCTGCTCATTTAATCTAATTTGTTCCCTTCTCACCAATCTCTTAAGGCCTTTTCACATCCCTATTGTAGTACCCAGGTATGGTCTTCTTACCTATTTATGTTTTAGAACTAACATTTCTACCTCTTTTCTTACTATATCTTGAACTGTATTCATTTACTTTCTACTGAACTAATTCCTTCTTACCTCACATTGAACCCCTCCCGAAAAGACCTCCTCATTTTGGAAACGCATGCCTTTTATTAATTATACATATAACCTTCCTCTTCCTTGGTTGATATCCTAAATCCCCTTATGTCTATAATAATAACCTCATAATCACCTATTCCTTCTGACATCTAAAATCCCATTTTTATTTTATCACTCTTTGTCATGAAAACATCCAACAAATTGATACATTCTTCAAGGAAACTAATCGAGTAAAAATTTTGTTTATACACAATTATAAATAAGAATGGGAGAAGTTACCGGTTCAAGTTTACGTCGCGATACACGACATCATGGGAGTAGTTTACGTCGCGATACACGACGTCACAACGTGATATAGTACTTACGAAAGTAATTTAAATAACTAAATTCCTCGTGCCTTTTGCTGTGACTTGAAGGTCTTGTTTTCATTCTGCTCCAGGCCGAATTTCAACCTAACCACAATCTCCGTTAATATTGTCGCTACAAAATCAAAGCCTCAGTCACACACGCATTGATACACTCATTGTATCTTAAGTTAATGATGTCGGTATCAAGACGTAAACGCGAACCGACATCATTAACTTAAGATACAATGAGTGTATCAATGCGCGTGTGACTGAGGCTTTGATTTTGTAGCGACAATATTAACGGAGATTGTGGTTAGGTTGAAATTCGGCCTGGAGCAGAATGAAAACAAGACCTTCAAGTCACAGCAAAAGGCACGAGGAATTTAGTTATTTAAACTACTTTCGTAAGTACTATATCACGTTGTGACGTCGTGTATCGCGACGTAAACTACTCCCAAGTTACCGACGATCAGAAAAAGGCAGAGATATTAAGTTAATGGTATAAAGTGATCATTAGGGACTATGATTCAGGAATGGGAGAGTGTAAAACAGAAGACGAGTTTTTCGGCACAATTAGAAATAAGCAGACAAGAAAAATTAAATTCATCCCGCGGATACTATGAAGAAATTAAGGGTCTGGTGTAGGTAATATTACTACAGATATCTTAAAGATTGCAGGATATGACATTTTATCTTGAGATTTATATTGAAATGCTATTTGGATACCAGAGGAATGGAAACGTGCGATATAAGTACTGCTCTATAAAGGAGGAGTGATAATCAGGATTGAAAATTAAAGGCAGATCCGACTGAGATCAGTGGAGAGAGTGATATGCAACCACATAAGAAATGCCTGTGAAAAATTAATCTTGTTTTCAAATCGACAACATATCTTTGTGTATGGATATTTATGTGAATTTCGGTTAGTGCACTACATGCAAGTTATTTCGGGTGAGATGTACAAGGGGTGCAAGCGAAGCCAAACTGATTAGCACAAGTCCTTTAGAAGGCATTTGACAGAGAGGGATAAAGTTGTGGTATAAAGGTAAAAACCATTAGAGACGATAAAAAAAACTGATTGCTGGGTAGAAGAATTCTTAAAAGATAGAAAGCAAAGAGTTAGGCTAGGAAATACAGCATCAAATGAAGTGGAAGTGAAAATGGGAGTGCCACAAGGAAGTTTGTTGGAACAAACGGTATTCATTATTCTAATGAGCGATTGTATTGGTGGTTTACTGTCAGAAGATACGTTGTTTGCAGATGAGATAACGCTATCAGTCTTGTGTAGGGATGCCTGTCGCACTCTTGCGACATTTTCCCCTACATTGCTGTTGTGGTGTGATGGTTTCTTCTTCATGGTTGATTGTTTTCATTTCCTGGCGCCCTGCCAGGATGGTTCATTGTTGCTTGCGCAGTCGCTGCCGCGATTATTTCTGGAAGCTTTGCAATGGCGTCTGTCACTGCTTTCGTCAACTGTTGGAGTTCAGCGCGGGCGTCTTGAGCCACCACAGCCAGCAGGACGACCTGAGGAGTCCGCTGCTACGTGATTGGATGACTCTGGAAACAGCCGTAGCCACGGTCAAGATTATTCCGAGATGGCAAGCACCAGCAAATATTCACACACAGACACCGACAAGGAAAGTGGCAATTTGGAAACTAGACGGACTCGCCACAGTCGCCCAACAACACAGCAGCCGCACCATCGGCGACGGTGGAGCCTATTACCAACGATGAAGAAGACGAGATGCAGTCGCCGGAGGAGGGCCCGGAACAAGGACCGGTCCTGCCGCTGACGGCACAGTTCGATGGCAACTTCGTGGAGCTAGTAAAACAACTCCACGCGGAAACCTCGGACCTCGTCCTCGCCTTCCCAACGAGAGCCGGACTGAAAATCCTGCCACAACACCCAGACGAGCTCCTACCCAGCAGCGCGGCCAAAGTTCTGCGCATCCTCCATGCCATTCAAACCATGCGGCCGAGCGAGATGAACTGCTGCGCGCCATATGGGAGGTGCCAGTCCAGGTTGCTGCCGCCATAGTGGCAGCGCTTGCCACTACCACGGAGAGCAACCAACACCCATGAGAAGAAGCGTAGAAATATAGCCAAGAAGTTCCTCTACTTACCGAGTGAGTCCAACCAACATAAAAAAAATTCCTGTACAGTAAAATTCACCAGTCAGAAGAAACTAAAAATTTATGATAAGGACAAAAAAGCTAGTTTCAAAACCTACATCCCGACATTAGCCAGAGGATTAAATCCTGGCGCTAAGGATGCAACTGCAGACTGTTGTCTGCGACAATTAGGATGAAGTGATGGATGGAGAACATTTTGAATAGCTGCAAGTTGACTATTACAGAGTACCCGTCTGGAGAGGTTAACAAGGGATGAAAATAAATGCAGAGAAGAGTCATTTCATTAGGTATACAGATAAAAAGCTAAAGCTTGAATTTTATTAAGAGGTGGGGAAGGAATAGCTTGTTGAAGACTTGAAGGGTAAATATCTTGACATAACATTTGGTAATAAGCACAAATCGACAGGAAAAGGTTTTAAATCCTTCTTTTATTGGAGGGAGTAATGAGGGGATGAACCAGAGAAGTGAGAAAATGGGGTTACGAAACTTTTATGTCACCATGCCTGAATAAAAACATGCAGTGTGGTACCTTAATTTTCCAGTTTAAATTATGACCAATATGAAAACCTGAAATTTTACACTCTCTACCTTTGAATGGACTGGCCTGCAAATTTTATGTTTATGTCTGATGGTAATTTGTGAGACGTACTGAATTGCATATATTGAGTTTTATCAAAATTTGAGGACAAGCTGTTAACTGCAAACCGATTATTAATAAGACTAGAGGTATAATTTTAAATATGTTTGGTAGGGAAGTCTCGACTAGTTTTAATTACTATGCTTGTGTCATCTGCAATTTGAAACATATTTTGAGTTTTTAGATGCAACAAGGGTAGATTATTTATATATATTAAAGACGATAGTAGGTGCAATATTGAACCATAAGTACAACACATCTGATAAATCCCCATTCAGAAAACAGTAACCAGATGATGCAGCATTAAAATATCCCACTTTTTGTTTTCTATTCAATAGAACGGAGCCATCTATAAACAATGCCATCTATACCTATAATGCTTTAATTTTTGTATCAGAATTTTATGATCAACACAGACAAATGCCTTAGACAAGTCACAGAAAATTTCTATAGGCATTAATTTTTCATTTATTGCTTTTAAAATATTGTTAATGAACGCAAATATAGCTTGTTCTGTTGAATGTCCCTTTTGAAAATTAAATTGTGATTTGGTTAGAATATTTTTATTTTTAGGTGTTGGTAAACTCTGTTGTACACAGGGCCGGCGCTAGGAATTTCGGGACCGGGGTAAAATGGCCAAGTGACAATTGGCGTATTCTTGGCTTCATGGCCTGAGGGCCCCTATAGTCGGTGATCGGGCCCCCCATCAGCCGGCGGGGCCCTGGTACTTTTGACCCGCTTACCCTCCCCTAACGCCGGCCCTGGTTGTACATTACTTTCTCAAAAAATTTTGACAAGACTGGCAGTAATGAAATAGGACGGTAATTCGATACAACTGACTTATCTCTCTTTTTATAAAGTGGTTTAACTACAGCACACTTAAGCTTTTCTGGGAAGATACTTAATATTACCAGCATAACCTCAGCACTGTAATCAAAATTTACGAATTTTTATTAAATATAACGCTTCACTGACAACACTAAAATCCATTATATTCTAATATTTTATGTCATTATGACCATCTAGATTTTAACTTTGAATAATAATTTACTAGAAATTAGCCACGTTCAACAGAGCACTTGACAGTGCAAGTGAATTTCCGAGATGATTTGAAGACAATCGTGATTTATATAACTGAAATAAACCACCTAAAATGGTATTGTCATCTGTATCTCACAAATAAAGATAGATTGCCAGAGGAAATGTTTGAATAGATCGAATATTGACCATCAACAAGGAACTTCAAAGAAGAGGACGGGATGCTGTCGACACGGCAATTTAATTTCATTTCCATGGAGCACACGCTCTGGTGGCAATTTCGATACACACCAATTTCCCCCCTTTCTTGTACCCACCTACTTTTGCCTTCTACAAATTTTAAATTGTTTCAACGTTTTTGGTAAATTTTTCACCAATTCTCTCTGTAACTTATTCCAATTCCTGACCCCCTAGCTACGAAAGAAATTTCCCACATCCATGTGCCTGAAATCGAATGCCAACTAGTGGTCATGGTCATCATTTCCTTCCAGGCGTCACTTTTAATACTTACAACATTATCTTTCCACGATTCATCAGTTATATGCGCCTTGTACAATCCCATGACTGACTTCACACTCCACTCTTCCAGTCGAATCCATTCCAGCTTTTGTTTATCATATCGGTTATTGATTGTGTTCTGCAGTAAGCACCAGAGACAAATCTAGCAGCCCTTCTTTGCACCCCCTCCAACTCCTGTATTTGATACCCAAAATGTGGGTCCATACTACACCACCATATTCAAGAAATGGTCTGACCAAAGTTTTGTAACCCAATTCCTTTACTTCTCTTGTACATCCCCTCATCACTCTCTCCAACAAGTGAAGGATTTTGAAAACTTTTCCTATTACCTGTCCACTGTGTCCTGCCCATTGAGCTTGTTATCGAATGTTATGCCAAGATATTTACATTTCAAGTTATGAGATATATGACCTAATTAATCGTATAATTCATTATTAAAGCGTATTTTTATATAATAATTTTACACTTTTAGCAGGCGTCATGTTAATAAAATATTACTCTTACTTTGCAGTATTCATACTGCTTTCAATGATGATTTATTTCCAACGTTTCGGAGCCCAACGATAACAATAACTCTGGAACAGCTGATACCAGCTGCCGGTAACCAAAACAATTCGCTCAGCTTGAAGTAAACGACGGAGTGTTGTGATCAGCCATAAGAAGGTATACATCAACTCAAAACAGTCCTGATGAAGACCTTAAGTTGGGCGCCGAAACATTGAAAAGGCAGTTCTATCATTACCGTGACGGCACAATCTGGTGATGAATTCTTAAAGAACAAATCGAAAATAAAGAAGAAAGTTTGTTGATATCTCGCTTGGTTTTAGAGATGTAGCATGTCAAAAATCAGTTATAGGTATAGTTCCTTGTGCTTTTGGTGACGTTTCTTCTGGTCCAGATTGTATTCAACCTAAAGATCGCTCCATTTGGATGTCATGCATATGGATGACATCCATGCGGATGACATCCATGCAGATGACATCCAAAAGCGTAGCACATACACCATCATTCCATCACTCCAGTCAGTCACGACAATGAAAAACTAGTATAAGCAAACAACAATAGGTTGTCAATTTGCTATACAAGAATCTAGTTGTGCCAAGTTGTAAATAAAATGAACCTGAATTAATTTTAAAGTATATTCAACCTATCGAATACAGAATACAAATGCTGAGAATTAAATAAACGTCAAAAAAGTTATAAACAATAACCTCTGTCAAATTACGAAAACTTTTAAAAATACTACCAAATTATTAAAAAAACAGATTTATTAAATTTAAGTACTTTTCCAGGCCGAAGATAGTGGCAGATACGTCAGATGTTGTAAAACAACATATTTAAACAAGTAGGCTCATATAAAATTATTCTTATCATACTATGATCTTTTTAAAAAGAAGATAGCGAAGAATTATCTTTTTTTTTCAACATGGTTTCTCTGTTGGCGTTTATGTCTTTATTTTTTTAAATAATATTAGCAATTGATCTATTGCCACATTTATTTATATTTTGTCATGGTAGTCAGGATTAGAGATCCTACAAGCATGGTAAGTCCTTATACTTCTCAATAATCTCCAGCACAAAGTCTTATTGAGACATTATTATTATTTTAAAGTAAAAAAAGAAAATAATCGTTCTAATTGTTAATTAATAATATTTAAAACTGTATTATTTTCAATTCTACATTCAAAATAATATTTAACTAGTAGCAAAACAAATATTTCTATAGCAGATTCAAAACAAAAAAGAAATGGAAAAATGTTGCATAGGCACTGATGCTATCTACTCGGTGGTCGGTGACAGAATGAGAAGAGTTTGGACCGCGGTTTCACCATACACGAGCCGACTGGAGTGATGGCTTGGTGTCGCTCCACGTGGTTTCCCCACACACCGTCAGTTGGCTTGATGGCATGATGGACGAAACTGATGGATATTGGACTGACCAGATATCCAAATAATCCTATCACTCCACGGCATCCATATCATTTTCCCCATACACGACGCGATAATGGAGTGACATCGCTCCATTTGAACGTATGGAGCGATCGTGTATGGCCACCTTAACGACGACCACGAGGAAGAAAATAAAACACCGTGTAGTTATAGTGGTTTTGGTCAATATTTTTTTTTTTCTGGTCTGGCTGGATTCACACTAACCTCCTAATTTTTTGGACACAATATCTTGAGAACTAAGCGAGATAACAATATTATTCTTTGTTTTCAATTTGCCTCGTCAAATTACATACAAATTCATCATCAAATTTGGCTATGGCGAAATTATTATTCTGGTCCAGGCCGTATTTCAACCCAACCACGTCAATTTTGAGATACAATATCTCGAGAACTAAGCAATATATCAAAAACTTTTATTGTTTAGTTTCAATCTGTATCGTCGAGTTACATAAGAATCCATCATCAAATTGCAGCTCCACTATTATCATAGAATTTCCATTGGAAATAAACCATTATTGAAAGCAGCGTGAATCCCGCAAAAAGTGAGTGGAATATTTTACTAAAGCATATTTTTGGCATTAAGTAATTCAGTTCATATATAGTTACTTGGGTATTAAAGTTTTTCAAGGCCAGAGAAAGTTAATTCAAACCAAAGGAAATAAAAGAGGATCTCTGGTTACCAAAAAATTGATGAAAAGAAGATGGCTTGAGAAGCTGAAATTGATTAGACGATCTAATCCTGGCTTGATGGATGTATAGTTTTATATATATATATATATATATATATATATATATATATATATATATATATATACATAAAAGGTACATTAAGATAAGCAAATGAAAATTGTTTTGTGATTGTGAATAAACGTTTTGTGTTAATCTTAGATTTGTAATTTAACTTTTGTTAAACGACAATATATTTTCAATAGTGGTGTTAAACCCTTGTACTGGGTATACAGGAACATTAAAAAGCCTACAATGCTAACCCAACAATGGAAGTTGGAAAATGTAATTATTTTTATTACAAATAAGTAAGGAAATGGACCCTTACAAAGTTTTCGTCAAACAATTCTTTCCACACCTTATTTTATTTATTTATTTCGTATGGCACAAGAATACATAAAATAGTAACTACATTGAATCACAACAGATAAAACCAAACATGCATCGTGAATCTGATGATTTGTACCACTGTATCTCCTAGGAGGCCAATCAGTGGCGATGTGATGAATGGTTTGCTGATGGTTATCGCAGACACAAGGAGGATTCTCTATACTTCCCCACTTGTATGTCCAGTAGTTGCATCTACCGTGGCCTGTTTTCACTCGATTAAGTGCCGTTTAGGTTTTCCTAGGAATCTTGAATCCAGGAGGCTGTCGAATAGGGTATTGCATTAGTGCATTTTTGTCAGGGTTAGAATTGGTCCACTCAGCGCACCATGCTTCGCTTATGTTGAAGTGATTTTGGACCAGCACTTGACCAAACTTACCGAGCGTGGTGGTGTAACGGATAGCGTTCTGGCCTCGCATTCGGGAGGACGGCGGTTCGAATCCCCGTCCGGGCATCCAGATTTGGGTTTTCCATGGTTTCCCCAAATCACTCCAGTTGAATGCCGGGATGCTTCCTTCAAAAGGCCATGGCCGAATTCCTTCCCATTCCTTGCCCCCATCCTTTCCCGTCTCTAAAGACCACGTTGTTAAAAAGGGACGTTAAACTGTTACAAAAAAAAAAAAAATTGACCAAACTTCCACGTTGAATACCTAGATTTTAGTCTGTTTGGAGATTTACGTGCGCAGGCCTGTTGAGTTGGAAGGTGCAAATATCTTCAGCATTTCTACCATTCCTAGTCTTCGAAGACTTGATGGGGAGGGAGGGGGGTGTTAGAGAGTACAGGCAGCCAGTCTGTAGGTGTAGATTTTACAGTTTATTTATTTTTATTGGCATTTGGTGTGTACCATACAGCCAGCGTACAAAACCAGATATTGTTCTCATTCTGTCAGTTAGCTGAATATCGACCTTATTTGTGTGACTGCGACTTAGCCATACCGGACTGCAGTATTCAGCTGTTGAGTATACCAGAGCAAGAGCTGATGTTTTGACAGCTGCGGCATGTGTTCCCCAACCCGTTCCTGATAGTTTGTGAGGGATGTTATTTCGAGCTTTTACTTTTGCCGCTGTTTTATGGATATGTTCTTTATATATCAGTGACAGGTCAGAACCATGCCTAAATACTTTGGAGGAGGATTGAACTTCAGCAATACGTCTCATGTATTTTGTTTATCTGAGGTTTATAGTCCTTACCAGTGGCGGATCCAGCCCCCTAAAGGAGCAAGGTCACCCCCGCCGACGACATGGATTTATGGAGACTTTTTTTTTTTTTTTTTTCTCTACTGTTATAAGGGCGGCATTCTGGAAAAATGTTAGATTTCTCTCCTTGCCCGAGTCAAAGCCTCCCCAAACCACTGGTCCTCACCTTATGATCATAATCAACCTTTGGTTTTTTATCTGCGTATCTGATAAACTGACTCTTGTTTTCATTTATCTTCATCCTATGTTTAGAATATTAAAAAATGAACCCATCAAAAATCTCATAGCTTCTGAGTTTACTCAGAAGATATTGTATTGTTAGTGGGCTATATAACTTTGCTAGCAACACCAGTGCATTTATCTCCTTACCATACATCAAAAGTCAGAAGCTTAGATGAGAGTAGTTTACATCGCGATACACGTTGTGTCACTAACATGGTGCTCATGAAGTTAGTAACAACTAATAATAAATAAATTGTTTGTACCCTTCTGGTACACGCCGCATTTCAACCTACCCACATTTCCATTAATATTACCGTTAAAAAATCTAACAATGTGGACAGATCTAAAAACATTAAATGCATCGCGAACTACGTTTCAGGTAACAAAAACGTTTACTTCCTCAAGTTAAGTAGTTCACAAAGAACAAATTATCACAATTAATTTCATCGTACACTTTCAGTGTAAACTGAAACCGGATTAAAGCATGCACATTCACTGTATCGCGATATAAACCTGACCCGCTTAAATTAAAATATGAACACTGTTTACAATAAGGCTAGCCTTTTAGGTGCAAAGTAGTAACATAATATGCTGATTGTCTACAGTCTACACTACACCAATAAACATTTAAGAACGATATCATCCTATTGAGACGCTATGATCGGCCACAGATGAACTCTGCTGTGAGGCGAGTGAATTTGGAACTGGAACGGTATCTTATGTCTGATATTGGCTCTGGCATGGGCTTGGTACCTGCAGATGCTATTGATAGGTGGGGTTATACTAGGCATGGCCTACACCTCAACAGTAGAGGGAAGGGGGTTCTTTCAGATCTCATTGCAAAACAATTAATTGGGGCCACAAATTCACATGAACAGATTCCTGTTGTTAATGGTGTTAGGGCAGCTCCTTTTTTAGATTAGGATCATGTATTAGGCAGAGAGTTTTAAAAGAAATTAGTTTAAACAATAATGAGTTGTCAGATACCAAAATTAAAAATTGTGTAGGGATTAATTTATTACATCAGAATATCAGAGGGTTAACAAACAAAGTGGATGAATTGCTAGTCCACATAAATGAGTTAAATTATATCAATAGAATTGATGTTTTATGCTTGTCTGAACACCACATAACTACAGGAATAGGTATGTCAAATGTAACTGACTTTAATTTAGCTTCTCATTATTGTAGAATGAACATAGAGAAAGGAGAAATTGTCACTTATGTTAGAAATGGTTATAGTTTTGAGGATATAAGTATTAGCAAGTACTGTGTTGATCAACATTTTGAAGCTTGTGCTACACGGCTAAATTTCAATAATGAATTTTTCATAATAGTAACAGTATACAGAACACCATCAGGAAACTTTTCTATTTTTATGCACCAATTTGAACTCTTATTAACATTTTTAAGCAGAAAAGAAGTCAATATAGTCGTATGTGGTGATTTTAATGTAGATTTTCTAAATAACTTACCCTGTAAAGTCATGTTAGAATCATTAGTCAGTTCATTCAATTTAACTCAGGTAGTTAATTTTCCAACTAGAATAATGAATAATAGTCACTCAGCTATAGACAATGTTTTCCTAGATACCTCAAAATTCAGTTATACATCTACATCGACATATATACTCTGCAATTCACAAAATTGTGGGTGGCAGAGGGTGCTCAGCACCAAAGCTAATCTCTTTGTTGTGCATTCCAATCCCTAATGGTACGAGGGAAAAAAGAATTCATATAAGAATCATTGCGGCACCTTATTACCATCAAGCCATCCATCAATGGCCTTTCGGATCACGATGCCCAATTATTAACCATCAACACTTCAGTAGGAACTAGCTCTAAGAGTAATGTTTTTAAACTTCAACGTGTAATATATGATTAGTGAGTTACTTATTTTAGAAGATGCCTCAATACCACAAACTGGAAACACGTTTATAATGCACAAGGTGATGAGGCATGGAAAGATATTGCAATAGGTATGAAAAGTAGTGCATGGAAGGGAAAAGATGACCATGACCACAAGCTGGCACTCGATTTCAGGCACTAGGGTGTGGGAAGATTCTCTTTTTTCAGGGAGAATTCAGGGATTGGAATGAGTTACCAAGAGAAATGATGAATAATTTACCGAAAACTTTGAAGGAATTTAAAGATAAAATTTGTAGAGGGCAAATGTAGGTGGTTGCAGGATAGGGGGAAGATGGGTGTGTAGGGAAATTGCCACCGGAGCCTGTGCTCCATTGCAATTAAATTAAATTTAAAAATTTAAAAAAAAAGGTATGGATGAAAAATACATTTTTAGTAGCATTGTATTAAATTATTTTGAAAGTTGCTTCCCCTTGAAAAAGTGTCGAGCTTCTCAAAAAGAACAAAAACCTTGGATAACTATTGGCATTAGAACTTCATGCATTAATAAAAGGAAGTTGTATATTGCCTCTAGGAACAGTGAGAATGCTAATGTTAAAACACATTACAAACTGTACTGCAAAATGCTGAAAAAGGTTATTAAAGAATCTACATGTATGTACTACAAATATAAATTCATGATTCTGAAAATAAAATTAAGACTATATGGAACATTGTAAAAAAGGAAACAGGACAAAGTTATCAATCAAGTAATGATATTTTTATCAAAGAAAATTCAGTAGAATCTAATTTTTCAATTGCCGATATATTCAATAAATATTTTTTATCTGTTGCTGATAAATTGACTGCAAATAGCTCAGTGACACACAGTATGGATTTTGTCAGAACAGGTTTCCATGAAAAATTTAACACTATGTCTGTAAAATTAGCTACTCCAGAAGAAATAAGAAAAATTATCAGATCCCTTAAGAGCAAATACTCAAGTGGTTATGTTGGGATTTCCAGCAGATTAATTAAATTGTGCTCCACAGAATTAATTAATATACTAAGTTATCTGTTTAATATATCTTTACTCGAGGGTACTTTTCCAGAGAGGCTTAGGTATGTTGTAGTTAAACCACTCTATAAAAAGGGAGATAAAGCAGTCGTATCGAATTACCGATCAATTTCATTACCAACAGCCTTCTCCAAAGATTTTGAGAAAGCAATGTACAATAGAGTTTATGAACACCTTAAAAATAATAATATTCTAACCAAATCAAAAGGGTCATTCATCAGAACAAGCTATATTTGCATTCACTGACAAAATTTTAGAGGGAATAAATCATAAATTAATTCCTGTGGGAATTTTTTGTGACTTATCTAAGGCATTTAACTGTGTAGATCATAAAATTCTGATACATAAATTAAAGTATTGTGGCATAGATAACATAGTTAATAATTGGCTTATTCTTACCTTCTAAGTAGAAAACAGAAAGTATCAATGGAGAATTTTAAGGCTGCATCAAGAGGTCCACTGTTTTCTGAGTGGAAATTGACCAGATGTGGAGTACCTCAGGGTTCTCTATTGGGGCCACTATTGTTTTTAATATATATAAATGATCTACCCTGTGTTTCATGTAAAAATTCATTTTTTTTTTTATAACTGCTTTACGTCTCTTTTTAACATCGAGGTCTTTTAGAGACGGGAAAGGATGGGGGGCAAGGAATGGGAAGGAATTCGGCCATGGCCTTTTGAAGGAAGCATCCCGGCATTTGCCTGGAGTGATTTGGGAAACCATGGAAAACCCAAATCTGGATGCCCGGACGGGGATTCGAACCGCCGTCCTCCCGAATGCGAGGCGAGAACGCTAACCGTTACACCGCCCCGCTTGGTATAAAAAAAAAAAAAAATCAAAATTTGCCCAATTTGCAGATGACACAAACATAGGAATTAAAAATACTCCAGATTTATCTACAGAATATATTTCAAATTATGTCTTTGAACTGATTAATAATTGGTTTACAGCTAATGGCTTGTCTTTAAACTTTGATAAAACTCAGTATATGCAATTCAGTACATCACACAGATTAACACCAGATATAGACATAAAATTTGCTGGCCAGTCTATTCAAGAGGTAGAGAGTGTGAAATTTGTAGGTTTGTTTATTGATCACAATTTAAATTGGAAAGTACATGTTTATGACTTATTGATGCACATTAATTTGAAATGGGAGGCCAAGTTGATAGTGTGGCACTAGATCTTTCTAAGGCATTTGACAGAGTGAGCCATAAAATGGTTTTAAATAAACTGAAATGTATTGAATTGAATGAAAAAGTTACTTGTTGGGCACAGGAATTCTTAAAAGTCAGAAAGCAAAGGGTTAGAGTAGGAAATACATTATCAAGAGAAGTGGAAGTAAATATGGGAGTTGCTGTTCATTATTCTAATGAATGACTGTGTTACGGTCAGAAACTAGGTATTTTTCAAATGATACAATGGTATACAATAGGATAAAAACAGGTGAAGACTGAACAATTGCAGGATGATCTGGATAGAATATCTAAATGGGTAGGTCAGCATGGAATGAAGATAAATGCCAAGAAGAGTCGGCTTATAAGATACAAAGATAAATAGATCTAAAGGTTAATTATGATTACAGAGTGGGGTCAGATTTGCTTGATGAAGTGTAAATTCTTTGCATAACGTTTGATAAACTCAATTGGGCAGGTGGTAGAAAAAGGTTACAAAATCTTTCATTTGCTGAAGAGGGTGATGAGAGGATGTAACAGAGAAGTTAGGGAGTTGGGTTACAAAACTTTGGTCAGATCATTTGTTGAATATGGTGGCGTAGTTTGGGACCACATTTTGGAGATCAAATACAGGAGTTGGAAGGTGTGCAAAGAAGAGCAGATAGATTTGTTTGTGGAAATTATCGCAGGACCCAGTCAGTAACTGATATGATACAGGAGCTGGATTGGGACTCATTGGAGGAAAGGAGGAGGGCGAAGAGAATGCTGTAAATGTGCAAATTGCTACCGGAGTGTTAGCTCCATCGCAATTAAACTGTATTCAGACGACAACAAGTTTTTTAATTACTTAAGGATGTCTAAATCGTCTTTCTTTTAATCATTGTACTTAGTAAACGTTGATATTACCGGGAAAGATACGAAAATGAGAAATTCTTCTTGCTTTACCCCTTTGTCTTCTCTACACTTTCACTTCCACTCATTTCCACAGTGACATTCTGTAGTTCACTGGACATATTCAACTACACAATTCGCATACAATGCGAGGATAACAGCAAAGTGACTGCTCGGTTGTGCGAGTGGCTGGCTGGCGGCGCCACCAGAATCCTGGTTGCGTCGCCAACAGAGACACCAGTGCCGCGGCTGGTTGCGCCGCCAAGTCGCCTAGTGTAATAGGGCCCTAAGTTTCGGTGCTCCTGAGCGTTCGTCGCGTCTTGAGTTTATTTGTGCTCATATTTTGTGCTATCATTAGTAGTGGAATAAATAATGTCTGGTGTACCCTCAAAAACAGTGACTAAGAGGAAAATAAGTGAAGAGAAAAGAAGTTTCCAAGAAATATGGGAAGAAGAGTTTTGTTTTATAAGTGGGCACAACGAAGGTACTGCTACTTGCTTAATATGCCGGGATACCATCGTGGGACTGAAGAGATACAATTTATTTCGCCACTACACAAGTAAGCTCAGTTCATTTACAGTAGCTTTTCCTTTGAATTCAAATGAAAGAAAGGAAATAATTGCTCATCTAAAATCTACCATTCGTCGTCAACAAAACGTTATGTTAGCAGCAGTTGGGCTAAGTGAGGCTGTCACAAAAGCATCATACCAAGTATGTAATATTCTAGCAAAAAATATGAAACCTTTCACTGATGCTGAATTAGTGAAGAAATGTATGATGACTGTTTCTGACACTTTGTTTCAAAATTTCTCCAACAGTAAGCAAATATTAGCTGAAATAAATAAGCTCACACTTTCAGAATCTACCTGTCGACGCCGTATAGAAGATATTTCAAAATATATGTTTGAGGAAGTAATTAATAAAGTAAAACTATGCAAATACTTCAGTCTTGCATGTGATTCCAGTACAGATTTAGCTTCAATGGCTCAGTTTTCATTATTTGTGCGTTACTGCACATATGATGGGGTAATAGAGGAAGATTTTTTAGCAATTATAACCATGAAAGGTCACACAAAAGGTTCTGATTTTATGGGTGCAATTAAAGAGTTTCTAGAAAAAAATGACTTACCTATGAGCAAATTAATATCAGTATGTACAGATGGCTGTCCATCAATGATGGGCGTCAACAATGGTTTGGTAGCACTGATTAAGAAGGAATGGAATTTGACACATTTACTCTCAATTCACTGCTTACTGCATCAAGAAAGTTTGGCATGTCAAATTTCAAATACCAAATTGAAGAATGTTATGAAAACGGTTATAAGCGTTATAAATTTCATTCGTGCCCGTGAACTTAATCACCGGAAATTTAAAGAACTACTGGAGGAATTGCAGGCTTGTTACAGTGATGTTATCCTACATACCGCTGTCAGATGGTTAAGCAAAGGAACAGTGCTGGAGCGATTTGTCAATTTGAAATCAGAAATTATTTTATTCTTACAGCAAAGTGGCAAAAATTATCCTGAACTTGATGATGATGAATGGTGGATACTTACAGCTTTCATGACCAATATTACACAAAAATTCAACACACTTAACTTGGAATTACAAGGACCAAACAAGATAATTGGGCAAATGACTAACAAAATATTAGCATTTGAAGCCAAACTGCAATTATATATAAATGAACTCGGAGAAAAAGATCTGTCTAATTTTCCAACTGTTGCTATGCTCAGATCAGACTTAGCTATCGTCGAAACTATTTACCAAGCATGAAAGAACATTTGGAAGGTATACAAAACAGATTTGCAGATGTTAGAAATATTCGAAGCTGTTTCATTCTTGTAGAGAACCCTTGGCATGTTGAACATGATGATCTCAAATTATTCTGCCAATTTGGATTTCCTAAAACTAACTTGCTAAATGAAATAATCGAACTTCAACATGACACACAGCTTAAAGCTCTGTTTATAGAACATCGTGAAACCCAACAGTACCCTCAATTTTGGAAATGTGTGCATAACAATTATAAAAATTTACGAGACTGTGCACAGTTCATTTTAACACTATTTCCTTCAACTTACCTTTGTGAAGCTTCATTTTCAAAAATGAAGTACTTGAAAAATAAATATCGTAATCGGTTGTCCAGTCATTTAGAAGACGCAATGAGGATTGCATGAAGCCCAAACGACGCAGATATAGATGAGATAGCCAAAAACGTTCAACATCACAAATCACATTAATGAAAATTTTTATATTTGTACTTTGTTTTGCAATTTTAATTAATAAAAAAACCACATTCAAGAACAGACCTGTAGCTTTCTTATATAGCCCTTTGCATGTGCAGTGTATCTGTCGTTTTTTTATTTTTTAAATTAGTTATTTATTATATATTCTTTTGAAAGTTTGAGATTAACAAAATTATAATAAAGTTTTTGTGGCCATTTGAATAATGTAATATAATATTTTTAAAATACGTCTAGTTCATCTTGCGTGAAAGTACTTTAAAATCAATTTAAGGAACAAAACACACTGATCCCAGACTTGTTTTTGGTAGTGACAAAATTACTAATGATTCTCTTCCTTGCCTTCACCCTTCTTATGCTCCTGCTTAGCTACATGAATATTGTAACATTACGCAAGTCATGTGAATTTTCACAGGGATAATTAGACTGGAATCAATTAGTCAGGTGCACTGTATGCTTTTTTTTCAGTTTATTGAAAATTGATCAGCAGCATTTTATGCTATTTTAAACGCTTGTAAAATGGTGACAGCCATTTTGTGAAAATCTGAATGGCGCATGTCATCAATGACTCGTGCTACAATGAATATTCCAGTCGGTCTCAACACTTGACTCTTGTGAAGACTGACTAAAAATGTAATTGTTGTCAACATGACAACTATCGCCTCCCACAAATACGTCCCTCAAAATCTAATAGTTGTCAAACTGGCGGATGGGGATTTAAAAATATTATTCCTTGTGTTGCAGGATTTCAGTGTCATAAACATGGCTTATTGTTGTCAGCAACTGCACAGCAGTGTTATTTGGCGAAGGAGTCACATACATCCAACAGTTGCAAATGGTCTGTTTTCGAAAGTACTATTTCATTTTAACAGGTGCTAACGTTCACAGCTTCTGAAGAATTATAAATGATGTATATCCTAATCCGATAAAGAATAAATGGTTTGCAGCTGTCGGCTTTGCCTGTCTCCTTCGTCAAATGAAAAATATAATGGAAGAATTATAATTAGGAGCGCGTAAAGTTGTTCAGTCGCCTTTACAGGTGCCACTCGGTACAGGGGCAGATAGATTTGTCGTTGCTGTGTGAGGGGACGTAATAATGGAAATGTTTTGTTGTTTGTTTCTCAGTGCTGACAACTCATGGGCGTGTGTGCCTCGTACAAATTATCTGCTGTTGTATAAATCTTAAATGAAAGTGCCTTGGATTCATGAATGCGCTTATAGAGGCGGTCAGCTTCATATGTGGTAAATATTTGGAAAAAGGAATCATTAGTCATTAGCTCTTAAAAAAATGTGTGTGTGTGTGTGTTTTGGTGTTGTGTTTATCCTCCACACCTGTGAAGAAATATTGTGGGGTAAGCAAAGGCAACGTCTTATTGGGATTGGGGGGAGGGGGTGGTAATGTGGATGGAGAAGGGGAAGGAGGAGATGGACACATACAGGGGGAAGTGCGAAATGGACAGAGAAAGGGATGAAGAGATGGTGAGTGAGGGGAAGGACGACATGGGCGACAGAGAGTGAGGGGAGGAAGAGACAAAATAACATTAGATTGAAATAAATACATATCTAGTCAATGCCAGCTAGTATGAAAGAAATTAAGGCTGTTGTAGTTTAGTCCACTGAGTTGAAGAAATATGACTTTCAAAACATGTAGTAAACAGTTGTGATTGTGTCTCATGTTACATAATACATTTAAATGTAAGTACAGTTGTCGTTATTAACCATCTGCTCACCAAGACAAACGCAGCAATATTTCGTTGGGCAATTACAGTGTTACTATTTAGGGGTCGCTGAGGGTGGCAACAATCTGAACAGAACATTCTACACAAAGTGTTCCGAATGGTCTCGACTTTAACGATTAGTGCTAGAAGTCAGTGGTATACCTCTCGCTTCTTTACTATAGCTAGTCTACTGGAGGTTCAAAACACACCAGTTACATGCGTTGCCAATTATAAAGATACATGTAAATCTGTGGCCCGAGGTGCCACATCATACTGTTAGTTTTGGCCCTTGAGCAGAAAAGTTTGACGAACCACTGATGTAGACACATCTAAACACAAGAAATGCATCGCGAACTACATTTCCGTCAACAAAGTTTATTTCATCACGTTTAGTAGTTCGCACAGCACAAATTATCACAATTAATTTCATCGTGCAATTTCAGCGTAAACTTAAACGTGAGTAATGCATGCAGAATGACATATTCACTGTGTTGCGATGTAAACATGACCCGTTTAAATTAAATTTCCAACATTTGTCTACAATAAGTCTAGCTTTTCAGGTGCAAAATAGTAACATATGCTACTTGTCTACACTACACCAACAAAATTTGAGAATAATATGATCCTATCGAGAGCAATGAATAAATTTTTAGCGAATGGTACTAATGTTGCGGTTGCCTGTCAGATACTTCAAGAACGATAATTACAATGTGACTTACTTATGAAACGCTATTCCAGGTTTTTTCCTATCTCGTCTGTTTGTGCAACCATATGCATCGCAACTTGGCATTATAGAAAACTTTAGAATATTAGAAAATGAAATATTCTCAGCAGCTGACACAGTGCAAACAGCCCAATGTTTTGGTACTCCTACGATGTCCGCCGCGCAGGCACAGTTTTTTTCACGAGGTTTCACGGATTTCACGTTATCTCGTCTCCATATATTCCTTCCTCCATGAGTACAACACTATCAACTTCCCCTCTATGTCCACTGCGTTCCAAATAGCTTTCATATATCCTACTAAATGACATCCGCATGAATATCTTTGCTTCAAGCCATATTGCCGATTTGAAAACCATTTACCCTCCTCACATATATTTCTGATGTGTTTGCATATCAATCTCACCTTTAATTTACCTACAGTTTAAGTCAAACTGATTAGACCATAATTTTCGACACTATTTCTCACCCCTCATTTATATACTGGTACAACTATCGCACTTTTCGAATCCACTAGAAAGCAGCAAGTACCCATACTCCATTTAAACATGAGGTACAATATCACATGCTGCTATCTTTAAGACACCTGTAGTAAAATTATGTACACCAGCCCCTGTATGTTTCAGCTTTCTTAGCCCCTTCATGATATCCTCAAGATGAATTTTTTTTGATGTGCTCGTTTCCTATTTAGCTTATTTTCCGATTTAAACAAGTGATAATAATTACAATGGGTTAGATCAAGACCGGGCTGAACCATGGAGCCGAACTGGGTCACAGACAGTAAGCATCATCGACACGAGAAAAAGAAGAAGGTATGCATCATTTATTTAAGCACTTAGCACAATGAATTGTATAAAGTTTCTAAATGCTGTCAGTGGATGAAGATCTTTTAATAAATTTTATGTAAATCAATTTTTACAGCACATTTTCAACGGTATTAATTTTTTTTAATAGTTTAAGATCCTTGACTGTACGTGTAAAATCTTTGTGCGAATATATCTTCTTCTTAATGGTTACTACACTGTTGAGTGTTGTGTGATAATCTTTGGTCAACATTCTGAGGATTGTAACTGATTTTGGATGTGTTTTGTATGCTGTATGGATTGTTGATTGTTTGGATTTTCAGTAACGTTCGAGGGTCCTCTGTTGCTGATTTGATTGTGTAAGTGGTATGTTACTGAGTTCCCCACCGAACTTTGGAAAGTCTGCCTAAATTAAGTGTTTACGGGGCGGCCATTACATTCACTTTTTAACGTTTTATGTTGTGTACTATTAGTTTGTAACTTTTTAGGACTTGACCCCCGCTTTTGTGGGGTGTGTATCTTCGTTATGTAGAAAATCAATCGCTGCGTTGCGCAAGCGCATTCTTAGTTTTGTCGCATTCCTGATGTATCAGTGCAGGCCGTGTGGCGTTTGTTCGTTGTGTAAGTTGTAGGTTATTTCGCCATTGTGTTGAAGTAAGTTTGAATTTAGAATCTTTTGTAGTTTGGTGAAAAATTTTAACTATTTCGTTTTCTTTGTTCATTCAGCCGAATATATTTCTACTGGAATGTACAGAAAATTTCTATTGTGTTTGCTTGAAGTGCTATCCATAAGTTTGTATTTCAAAGCTTACTAAATACCCGAAATTTTGCTTTTGAAGTCAAAACTTAGTTCTAAATTCACTCAGAAATTTTGTAAAGGGATATGGGAAACCCTCATCATAGGTATAACTGAATGTAGCAACAACATACATAGGCCTACTGGAAGTAAAACTGTTAACCACTATGTTTGATTATCTACATCCTTATCCTGCAATTTTATGAAATTATGGTAGAGCATATACTACAACATAACTATAGTCTGTCTTATTCATCCAACAAGTAAAGGGCCAAACAAAGGATTTAGCATTAGAACAGCATGCACTATTCCTGTTGTTACCGCAACACTTGTTTAGGTCATTGATGACAACAGTGTGACTCTGTCATAAAACTCTTAACAACAACAAAGTTTTTCTGTGTATGCAAATTGTTTGCCTATGGTCATGAGTAAAAGAGATATAGGGGTCTCCACAGCAGGAATAACTATATAAGAAATTATCAAGATTGGGAGGGTCTACTGGAGATCGCGATTCTGCTACAACAATATTCAGTAATATCGTTGGAAAACTGCTGTAGTAAATCGCAAGACGTATTGTTTTTCAAGCACTAATTACGATATAATACAGCCTGGACCATTATCGGGAGGACGGTGGTTCGAATCCCAGTCCGGGCATCCAGATTTGGGTTTTCCATGGTTTCCCCAAATCACTCCAGGTGAATGCCGGGATGCTTCCTTCAAAAGGCCATGGCCGAATTCCTTCCCATTCCTTGCCCCCATCCTTCCCCGTCTCTAAAAGACCACGTTGTTAAAAAGGGACGTTTAAACTGTTTAAAAAAACTGGACCATTATTTTGAAGCAGAAATTAGGTTGTAATACAGCCTGGACCAGCATGAAACCGTTAAATGTACTTGGGAAAGAATTTCGGGTAATATCAAGATGGGGATACCACTGCAGCCTCGCGTAGTAAACACACAGATCACATGGTATATATGACATCATTGTGATGTATGGTCCAGGCTGCATTACAACATAAACTCAAATGATGGTTGACGAAATCATATTTTATAAATATGCGTTTCGGTCGTAATGCAGCCTGGACCAAATGAAACGTAATCATAACGCACATGATATTGCAGATATCCAATTTTCAGATCATATCTATAGCTGTTACAGTGTTGGTACGTGCAGACTGAATACGTCACAATGATGTCATATCTGTGTGTTTACTACGCGAGGCCGCAGCGGTATCCCCATCTTGATATTACCCAGAATTTCTAGTGGAGTCTTGCGTTTGACCACTGCAGTATTTTGATGTAAACTTCTGGTGGAATCGCGATCTCCAGTAATCCCGATTGGGATACCGCTGCTGCATCATGTTGTAAACACACAGATCACATGGTATAGGCCTATGTGACATCATTGTGACGTATGGTCTAGGCTGCATTACTACATAAACTCAAACAATGGTTGACGAAATCATATTTTTGAATATGCGTTTTGTTGTAATGCAGCCTGGACCAAAGTGAAACGTAATCATAACGCACGATATTGCAGATATCCAATTTTCAGATCAAATCTATAGCTGGTACTCTGTTGGCAGGTGCAGACTTAATAAGTCACAATGATGTCATATATACCACGTGATCTGTGTGTTTACTACGCGACGGCGCAGCGGTATCCCCATCTTGATATTTTGCTATCCTTTTTGTATGAAAATTTGTGTTTACTGGAGATCGTGATTCTGCTACAACAACATTAAATAATATTGTTGTAATACTGCTGTAGTCAGTCGCAAGACATAATGTTTTCAAGCAGTAATTCCGTTGTAATACGTCCTGGACCATTATTTTCAACCAGAAATTAGGTTGTAATACAGCCTGGACCAGCATGAAACCGTTAAATGTACTGCAGAAAGAATATCTAGTGGAGTATTGCATTTGACCACTGTAGTATTATGATACCAACTCCAGGCAGAATTGCGATCTCCAGTAATCCTGAAAATTTGGGTGCACATTCCTTGGGAAATAATATTTCAGATTTAGCCATGAATATTTACTAATTTCACACTAAAATGATTTAAACTAATGGTAATAACTCATCATTAGAAGCCATCAACTAATCCATGCCATGCACCATTGATAGGCATAATTAACATTGATTAACATTGCCCAAGAAACATTTGTCAAATTTCCTGGCCAAAAGTACAATTTCTTCTAGAGTCATTCCTAGTGCTGAAAAGCCCAGATATATTTAAAGCTACTGTGGAATATTTTGTGATATTTTACCAGGCCTATATGAATCATTAACTTCATCTTAGTATTGTTAAACTCTGGAATTCATGTTTCACTATTCACTTTTCAAAAAACTGGTTCTTAATGAATCTGTGATACTGCTTCTCTACATGACATTAGATTTGGCCAGAGATGGCATTGAATGTCTGTTTTTAGTGGGTAGAAGTTTCAATATTCAGTCTGTTATTTTATTTGAGGTTATGGCATGGTTACATGACATCTTGGACCAGAATTCTGTGGTATAGTATAAAAGTACAATATGTCATAGTGTGTTGTGACATTACTGTCAATGGTTATTCACAGCAAGTTAATACATTAATAATTTTCCAACAATTGTTATGTAAGTATCAGCATATAAAATTAAGACAGTTGGATGTTCTGATTTGTACCTGCATTTGGGATGTTCTATGACTGGAATCCAATTTGAACTTAAGAGATAATAGATGTGGAAAAAATTGCAAATATTGTAGTGATTTTTTTCTTAATTATTTTCCATTTGGTTTGAAATTAGGTTCTGTTAGTGCCTTGTATCTGTTTGAAAAATGATTTACTAACATGATTGGGGAAGAGATCTCTGCAGTTAACAGTGTGTGTAGAGTATTATGGGTATACGATACATCTGGGATTACCTACACACATTGACATAAGAACATGCCACATATGACATAAGGTCCCTGTGCTACACTACAAATTATCAGTAGTAATTCTTGCCCAAATTTCATTGCAGTATAATCACAATCTATGCTAAAATGATGCTTGAATATTGAAACATATACTGCATGATACATGGTAACTATTGTTTCAATAAAATCTCTGGTTCTACTGGAGATCGTGATTCTGCTACTACATTCACTAATGATGTCATAATACTCGAGTAGTTATCTGCAAGACTATATTTTCAAGCAGTAATTCAGTTGTAATACTTCCTGGACCATAATTTTCAAGCAGAAATTAGGTTGTAATATACTCTGGACCAGCATTACACAGTTAAATACACTTCTAAAAGTATTTCTAGTGGTGTCTTGCATTTGACTAAAGCAGTGTTATGACACCAATTCCTCGTGGAATCGCAATGTCCAGTAATCCCAAATTTTTATGGCGGTATGTGATGTAACATTGAAATGCGATATCATTAACTTGCAAAAAATATTTGTGATCATTCTGGTTTTATAGGTAAACTAAATCATTTGAGCTTCTTGGTACTTAAATTACTACTAGTAAAAAGCGAATAACATATAAAGATCTATACAAGATACGTACTTGTAAAGGAAATAGTTTGAAATGATGCCTGTAATATTCACAAAGTATCACTTTGCTTACAAATAGTGCAGTTTCTGTAACTTTTTTTTTTTTTTTTTACAAAGTAAGACAACAATATTATCTTCCAAAACAACTGACACAGAAGAAAGTAATTCAATCAAAAAGACTGCTTTATTTGCAATGACATATGGTGGGTAATGTTTTATGTATCTTATATATCAAAATGCATGTACCGACAATAAGATAGGATAGGGAAAATAAACAGTTACCCGTCATTTACCACAGATGAAGGCAGGAGGGCGAGACACGTAAAAACACAGAAACACACGAAATATTGTGCAATATTTCGTGTGTTTCTGTGTTTTTACGTGTCTCGCCCTCCTGCCTTCATCTGTGGTAAGTGACGGGTAACTGTTTATTTTCCCTATCCTATCTTATTGTCAGTGCCTCGCGGCAGTTTCTTTGTTTCCTTTATCCAAAATGCATGTACCTTTCTTTATGTCCTCTATGCGCTCCTAAACTACTCATCCGATTACAGTGAAACTTTGTTGAGTGGTCGAGTGCATGTCGGAAATGGTTCCTAAGAAATAAAATTTACAAAAAAATACCCCCTCTTCTTCATAACACCCCATAATTTGAACAACCCAACAGATTTTATCCAAATTCTATGGAAATTGGCACACATATACTGTAAAACAAACAGAAAAATACTGCCTAAATTTTGCCCCCTTCCCATCCCGTAGTTTTTACACAGACCCACACTTTTTACCCAATTTCAATGGAACTTTACACACATAAAAAAAAGAATAATAGCTACTGTAGACAAAACCCCAATTCCTCTCCCCTTTTCTACCCCAAAACCACCCCCTCTTCAATCCATAATTAAAAAAACCACGGCTTTTATCCAATTTTGATGGAAATTGGTGCACATATACTTTAAAACAAACAGAAAAATACTACCTACACGTGGTTTTAAAAACTCAACCGTTCTCCCCCTTCCTGCCCCCTTAATTTTTACCCATATTTCGATGTAATTTGCACATGTATACTTCTAAAAAAAATATTGTAGTCATTAGTTTTACCAAAAAAAAAAACCAATCCCTCTCCCTTTTTCCACCACTTCATTATTGTCAATGTTTTTTTATACAGAGCTACAGTTCCTATCCAGTTTAGAAGGAATTTTGCAAATGTTTACTTTAAAACAAACAGAAAAACACTGTTTACTTTCAGTTTGTCAAAGCCCAATGCTGTTTAAATTTTTTTAAACAGCCAGCTGCTCTCCACCTTTACCCCAACCCCCTGATTTTTGTCAGTATTTCATATACATACCCATATTATTTATATGATATCGATGGAACTCTTCACACGCAAACTATAAAACAGACAGACAAATATGGTCTATTTTTAGATTGCAAGAACTGATACCCTCTTTTCCTTTACCTCCCACCTTATTTTTTGGCAGTGTTCTTTATACATACTCATTTTTTATCCAATATCGATGAAACTTCACACACTTATAGTTTAAAACAAGGAGAAAAATACTGTCTACATTTGGTTCCCCATTCCCAGCCTCTATCCCCTTTATTACCTCATTTCTTAATTTTCAATGTTCCTTACACTAACTTTATTCAGTGTGGATGGATCTTTGAAATGTATAAATTACAGCAAAGAGAAAAATGCTGTCTATCTTTGGGTTACAAAACCCATAGACAAAGTAGGTAGCAACATAATTAAAGTAAACATTATTTCCTGTTAAACAGTCCTGGACAGATTACAATCAGACACTTGTTGACCAAGAAATTCAAACTTTAATTTTTTAAATTATTTCAAAGTATTTGTGACAACACACAAATCTACATTTTTTGTTTGATGTCGAAGGATGTTTGCTCATATATGCTTTAGATTTTTACATTTAGTTTACAAAACTGCACCTGCTCTCCCATTTCACCCCTCTTAAGACTGATTTACACGTGCAACTTTTCTCTGTTTAGCATATATCTCCAAAACAAACTCTGATTTTTTTGTATATATGCTGATTGGAATCACCAAAAACATTGCATATCCAAGGTCATTGCAATAAACATGAAATTGAATGAAACAGTAGCCTAATTAAAATTTATACATAAATATGTAATTTTTACTAAATATAAACTTTCAAATGTATTCATTTAATCTATATGTGTACTCAAGTCTGGCAATAGCAAAGCATTGCCGGGTCAACTTGAAATATAATACAAATGAGGCTTTCGATCTTCTACTAATAATGTGAATATTTTTGGTTCAGGAAATTTTAATATGGTGCGTAAACTTTGCTGGCAATTTCTCCTCCACGCCTACTTTACATGGATTTTCACTTCCAATATTTGACACAAGCTGTTTGGCAAATCCATAGATAAATTATTACTGTCTGGTTGTCTGAAATCTAGTGCTCCAACTGTCCCTCCAGGCTCCACGAACCACATGTTTTATACACTCCTTGAAGTCTTTCTTAGATTCTTGTCTTCCACTGAATCAGACCCAACTCCCTTATTGTATCAGTCAGTGACTTTTTTTGTAATTTTCACACATGAATCTGGTCATTATTCAACACCCTGCCTGGATTCCGTATTTGGCCCCATTACATAGGTCTCTTGTACCACATCATACATATACATTGTTCTAACCAAGACTTTGTATTCCCGTTGCCTTATACCTCGAGTAGCTTACATCCTCTCATCATTCTCTTCAGTAGATGAACTCTCCTTTCAAATGCCTTGCTCTTTTCAGTTCATTGTCAAATGATATGTAGAGAGATTCAAACTTTGATTCCAGCAGTAAAGAGGTACTTCCAGCTATCCACATTTCATTTTAATTCCATTATACAGCAAAAATTCTTACTGTAAACTATTGTATTTGGTTAAATAATTTGAAACAAATATCTATATAGCATAAGGACAAACTTGTAAACCATATGCAGTATTTCATTTATGAAGTAACAAGAATCCTATTTTCGGATGAATGAGGGGTTGCGGTTACGTGTTTTGACTACTGTTTTCTTTAGTGAGGAAGCGGTTTCTAACAGCTAATGTGAAACCAACTCTCACATATTCTTTGTTATGGCTCACATTGACTTATTATTTTGTTATATCTGCAGTGGAAGCTATTATTAAAAGAATTTTGTTTGCATTTGACACTGTTGTTAGACTATCTTACAGCATACATCTGGTGTATTTTTACGCCGGCTGCTCCGGACTGTACTTCAGAGACACTTGAGACTAGCAGCAGTATACTGTATATGATTTTTAAAACATCAGAGACTTGTGATTAATGTGTTGGTGATGAAAGAAGAAAACGTAAAACTGAATCACCATGTGTGAAGAATGCAGTCTGGGCTACAGTAAATTGTAACCATAGTACATGATATCATGAATGCCCTATCGTCTTGTGCTGTCTGTATCTGTTGATATTACAGTGGTCCAGGCTGCATTACAACCTAAATGGGAAAACTGTGCTTGGACTATACACACATTTTGCGAGTGCCCTATTTTAATCTATTAAAATCTCCCTTTAATTAGTATAATGCTCTTGGTTAACAAATTGAGTGAAGTTAGTTTTTCCAATATATTTCGGCAATCTAATTCTTTCAGATTCATGGTAGATTATTCTGTATTTTATTTAATGTTATAATCGCCAAGTTATAGCAGGTTTGATATGATTACCTCTAAAACAAAATCACTAAACATCCTACCTAAATATTAATTTGTTTAATAAAGTACAGGGTGTGTCAGAAATGACTTTAGAACCCTGGATAGATATAGAAATTTCTTGAGATAAGTTACAGGATTGGTAGATTTGTCATTTTGTAGCAAACAACCTCAAGTACACCGTTCCACCACCAGACGCGCCAGCGTAGTGCACAGTTAAAATAGCCACTTTCACTGGTGCAGAAGTGTGCTCGCTGTGTGTTTCGGCTTCATGAAACAGATTCTGCAACAACTGTTTGGCGTAAATTTCACACCAAATACACTAAAGATCCTCGAAGCAGGCTCCACCTCATTTCCTCACGGAAGTTTGAGGTTTCCTCGATAATCGCTTCCGTCAGTGGATTGGCCCTGAATTGCAAACCACATGGTCACCTCACTCCCCAGACTTGACATCATTGGATTCTTTCTCTGGGGTTGCATTAAAGATCATGTGTGTGTTCCTCCCCTACCAAACAATTTGGCCAACCTGAAAAATCAAATCTATACTGCCGTTGCACAAGTTATGCCCAATTTGCTGCAACGAGTGTAGGAAGAAATTGATTACCGTTGTGATGTTTGCCCCATGACAAAAGGTAGTCACATCAAACCAAAATTACACTTGGCACTTTTATGTGAAACATGAGGTTGTGTGGTACAAAATGATACATGTACCGAATCTGTAAGTTATCTCAAGAATTTTCTATATCATTCCAAAGTTTTAAAGTCCTTTTTGACTTGCCCTGTATTATAACTTCATAATGTGTGTATAAATGTCTAAAACAATATCCCGGTGTCCTAGAACCATAGCTCAAGTATTTAGTATTCCTACCTGTACCCGAATGTACAGATCACAAATTTAAAAAATATTGATTAGAACATAGTTCATTTCATGGATTCTAATTAGGATGTAAAATTTCCCCGATGTCATCATTCAGTAATTGTCATTTTGATCCAGAAGCATGATAAGACACTCATTTAGTGAATCCTCACAGCAACAGAATGAAGTTATTGAAATCAGACATTTATTCCCCCCTTTTTGTGTTTTGAAGAACTGCTGTTAATCAAGTTTTCTGTAATCAATAAAGACTTGTTGGAAGATGAAAATTATTCTTGTATAAATTTCCTGTGTGGTTTTGTATTTTCTCTGTTTAAAAGATCAATGTTAACTATGCATATTTTTCCTTGCTAATAGTTTCTTCAGTTGAGTAGTATGGATGTACTCCTGTATAATCTTGAAAATTAGTAATTCTGTGAAATATATAAATGCTGTTTTATATTAATACTAGCAGAGTTCCCAGTGTTGCCCTATATAGTTGGCTATTTTTATTGATGCAATGAAAAATATGTACAAAATTTTATAAAATTAGCACCAACCATTTTGGGAATTAAAGCAAACCCACATTCATCTGCCCCCTACCAAGAAAGAGGTGGATTGAAGTTTATTTACATGTACATTATTTCCTAGTGCTTCTGGTGATTTTTTTCTTCTGATCCAGGCGATATTTCAACCTAACTGCCAAAACTAAGAAGAAAACAAAACACCTATTGTGCATGTTCACCATGTAATTCCTAGAGCAAATTATTTCTGGTCCAGGCGGCATGCTAACCTAACCAACTCAATTTTGAGGAATTATATTTCGAGAACTAAGTGAAACAAAAAAAAATATTTTTTACTTTCGATTTGTCTCAGATATATACGAATTGACCATAAAATTTATCAAATTTCAGTGGCTCGGATATTGTAGATTCCCCCCATATTTTGGATTAATTTTCAGAATTTGGACGCTTTGGGTCAAAGTTAAAATTAAGGTATGTGTTAAGACGTTACGACATTTATTTTACAAATATTCTAGCATTACCTGAAAATATGCGAGTCAATTTTGACTGAGTTTTCATAGTATCAACACGGGTTATAAATTGCGACAGCGTGGTTAAGAAACTTCATTATTACATTACTAAACAGTGCTGGATTATGTTAGAAACTCACATTTGATTCAATTGTGAAGTGAATGAGTATACTTTTTGCTCAAAACTCAAGATATTTTAACTGCGCAGATTCAGCCTTTTATACAAAAAACATAAGTGAATCCAGAATAATATTGTAAATAATGCTGATTGCCAGACACATTGTAGTATTCTGCCAGAGATCATCGTTAAAGAAAATTTCTGTTGCTTTTTCGTTATTAATTTTTCGCATTCTATACAGCTATCTGTGTAATTTAAAAACTAAATATCCCCAATTAAAGGAAATAATATTTCAAGTTTTGTTTAGCAGCGTGGAGTATGCAACATAGGTATTAATATTAACTGCTTTTGATGCTTTCATTATAGGCTATGTTGAGAGGCATTTTAGTTGTGGGGTATGCCACATCTAGTACTTCCATCTTTGGCATTTTTCACCACACATTGAGAATGTCATTTAATGCTTCAGTGTTACATAACGTAGAATAATAAGACATACTGAACGACCAAATTGAGCTTCTAAGCTTTCAAATTGTGAAAACCCCATCGAAATTTGCTCAGTAGTTTCTAATTTTTTATTTTTAAAATTTATCCGGTTTTCATTTTATAGATATAGAAGATAAATTATTTCCAAAAATGTGCAGGCAGCTTTGACTCATTTTGTCATGGATAATTATGTTGGGATATTTTTGGTGAATGTCATCGGTGTTGTTTGTTTTTGAAAATCACTAAAATGTTGGAAATGTGTACTCAATCAGATAAACGTTAGGAATCGTGACTTTTGGTTGTAGACTAGCTAGTTCAGTGACACATTCCGTATTTGGTCTTCCTTACTGAAACTTAGTTAAGGTGTGCATGCTATGACTCGTTAGACAAAAGCTTCTGATGTTTGGGTCAAACGTTGATTACTGCTGCAATGGAATGCAATGGGACAGCTTCCTCCAACACATCAGCTACCAATGTTTGCCACAAGGGGCACAAAAGATGCGGGACCGGTATAGATACAGCCGCAAACAGACGAAATAAGTCTTTTAAAAGAGATGTGTTATTTAATGTGGAGGAAAATGGAAAATTGGTGGAAATAGTGTCTAAATTTCATTGAATTTATATTTCTGTACAACAGCAATAATGGAGTAGTAAGGCCCCGAATGTCACGACACTTTTGTCACTTTAGTATTGTGTTTGGTTAAATCGATATCTGTTATGCAATTGATCTACATTTGTAATAAATCAGTGATACATTATGGTCTAATTTTACTTTCACTTACTTCAGTATCTGAGCTTGTTGTCTGGGCTTATGGGATCAGATATCCTTGAGATATTCTGTGATGAGAGTGAGTACATAATTGAAATGTGTAATGTTCAACTGGAATTACTGCCAAAATTTCCAATCTTTTAACAAATGCTTATTGATGAATGTCTCAAACCAACCTTTTTCGTTCCTTCTTTGAAAAATAGGATGCATTTCAGCACTTCTCTTAGATAATTGTGGTAGAGTTTACCAATCTTCAGCTTCTAAGAGTAAACAAAATGCTCACAAATAGCCATTCAGTACCATGAGCACAGAGTAACCGAGGAAGTGCCAACTGTGCATGTGATGCTTTGCGCCAAATGCTGGAACATTAAGACGCTGTATAGGAATTGTACCTTTATCATTAGGTTGGAAAATAGTTTATAAATTCTATGAAATTTCACTTCAAATGAAATGTTGCAATTTATTATTTAGTGGTACAACTGCATCACCACCATGTCAGGGAATATTAGGACATTTGCAAACTTTGGCCATAATAGAGCAGTATTATATCAAATTATAAGATCCTAATTTAACATGAGATATATGTTATTGCATTGAAATTAAATGTTTTATGAAATATGTTTGTTAAAGTTAACACAGTTTGTTTTCTTTCTTTTACAGCTAAGCATGACTGAATATGTGCAGGTTGCTGAAGAAGAATGTGAAGAACCGGTGGAGCTCCCAACTGAAGAAGATAACACATTGTTACTTTCAACTCTTGTAGCACAGTTTCCTGGTGCGTGTGGTCTAAAATACCGTTGTAAAGAGTCTCAGGGTATGAGAGGGATTCGCCTTGCAGATGGAAAATTGCATCCTCCAGAAGATGGATGGAAAGGTAATTTGTATTGCTGTGTGTTCCCAAAAGAAAACAAGCGAAAATCTGATGATAATACTATAAATTCTATGTCCAAGACTAAAAGAATGGAAAGCAAATTGAAATGTACTGATTTAATCGTCTTGGGATTGCCATGGAAAATTAATGACCAACAGTTGCGTGAGTATTTTGAATCGTATGGTGAACTACTGATGTCTCAAGTTAAGGTTGATCCTAAAACAGGACAGTCGAAGGGTTTTGGTTTCATCAGATTTAAGGACATTGAGTCACAGATGCGAGTAATTTCTCAGAGGCATTTGATTGGAGAACGTTGGTGTGATGTCAAAATACCAAATTCCAAGGATGGGCATGTTCAACAGATGCCATCGAAAGTATTTGTTGGTCGTGTAACCCAAGATATGTCAGCTCAGGATTTGAAAGACTATTTTTCAGACTTTGGTGAGGTCACAGACGTATTCATCCCAAAACCATTTAGAGCATTTGCATTTGTTACTTTTCTTGATCCTGAGGTTGCAAACAGCTTGTGTGGAGAAGACCACCTAATTAAGGGAGTTTCAGTGCGCACAGGAATGGCTCTTCCAAAGAATGCAGATAACTACTCTCGCAATCCAGGTGGCTACCAAGTTGGTCCAAATAGGCAGATGGGGATGGGAGGTGGTTCTCGTAATAGGGACTGGGATGATATGAGGATGGGATCTGCCTCCCCTCGTTCTAACAATACGACCATCACACCTAATGTTGGTATGGGAATGGGAATGTCAGGTCAGGGTAATGTGGGTAGTAGCGGAGGGGGTATGGGAGGACAAGGAGGAACAGATATGCAAAATGTACTTCTAACTGCAGTTAATCCAATGCTTGTAGCTGCTGCTCTCAACCAAGCTGGGTGGGGGTTGATGGGTCAAGCCCAACAAGGTGGTCAGAACTCTCAGCAGGGAAATCCTAATGAGAGTAGTTCTGGGGGCAATAATCAGCCTCCTGGAAACTATGGTGGTGGTTGGATGAACAACCAGGGTCCTTCAGGGGGGAACAGTAATGGCCAACAGGGTATGTGGCCGCAGAAGGTGAAGCACGAGTCTATGTTAAAATATAACTGATGGGGTATTTACGTGAATATCCCATCCTACGTAGTTGTATTTCATGGATGGTACACTCCTCACATTGTTTGTTCACCCTAAACAATTGACACATTTATAAGAATTTTTTCATTTCTTTCAAATTGATTTGTGTTTAATTATTGACAGTTTGGAGAATGAAACAGAAGTGCATATTTCAAGAACTGATTTTGTGTTTGGTTCTAAGATTTGTCTGAAAAATTCCATTAATTTTTGTATTTTCTCAAAAAGGCTGTGGGAGCTTCAGGCATTAATTTCAGATTTTTTCCCCTTATGCCTAAGATTGTAACTTGGGAGTAGCAGTTGAATTCTAATTCACTTTTATTGAAGATTTTTTTTTTTCAAATATCTCCTACGTGTTCCTTTTTCTGGTGTCCTAACTGTGACACCTTTTAATCTGTTGTGCGTTTCTGCAGAGTGACAGTTGATTATTGTGTGAATTGTCCTATGGAAATGCTACTCCAAAGAAGTAATGATCTGTATGTATGCTTTGTGTCTGCTATTGATTTGATTGTAATTGGTTGTAACAAATGTGATGAAGAAAGAATTGGCATATGTATATACATATAACTTGAAATGCCAAGAATGAAGAACATTGAATTTTAATATTGTCATCAATTTCATATTCAGACATTGTTGAGGAATGAGACTTGAAGGCATTGCTCATTTATGCTGCTTTTGTGAAGTGTGTGTTTCAGACTGATATTGGATTGACTTGGGGTTGTGAAGTTTGAATTAGTGGATGTTATTCAATATGTTTGTGTGTCGAGTGTTTGAAATTATGAATGTGTATTAATGATTGAAATAAAATATTTGAAACCTAAATAGTAAATATGAATTATGTTTTATTTCATTGTGTCTGAATATACATGGAAGAATATTGTGTTGCATTGTAAAATGTCGTGTAATTATGAAGGTTATTCTTTGCCTTTCAGAATCGCAATAGAAAACTGTCTTTGGAAGTACTTATTGTGAGTTTGGGATGTACTTTGAATTAAGGCAGTTTGTTTTCTTTGCTGTCAAAGCACTTGAATGCAATTTTAAGTTGAAATATTTTTTTAGTGCCTTTACGCACACATTTTTATGCAAATGTAAATCCCTTTAATCCTTCCATGTGTATTTTGTGAGCCTGTATTAATTTTTTTATCCTAAATTATCTTCATTAATTATATGGATCATTTCAAGAGGAGAATAACATGGATGATTGCATTCATTACATGATCTCAGGTTTTTACTACTGTAAAGTATTCAAGATTTATCTGAAATTCATTTTTAAGTTGGGATTCCCATAAAATTGTATTCTAGCATCCGGTTATTTCTAATTTCAATGCGACAAATTTCTTTTCAAAACTTGATGAACTATGTTTTGCGGTTCCTTCCGCAATCAACCATTTGTTGATATCTTACAACAGATAATTTTTGTTATTGGAGTAGTGTTGATACATAGTGTCAAATTAATGTTTACCATTTGACAAACATAAAATTTCACTTTAAAAACTTTACGATTGTACCATTCAAGGAGTTACGTTGGGGTGGATTCCCCCCCCCCTTTTTCGCCAATCTAAGATTCATTATTAAAATCCAGCGTACATGAGTTTAAGAGAAAGTGATAGTTGCATCATATGTTCAGAAACACCTTCTTTTGGCAGGTACATGTAGTATTTTTTTAAACTTACAATTCATGTAAGTTAGCCCTAATGTAGTACAGTTGATATGCATTTTCCGGAGACTGCACGACATAGTATGTGTGAGGTGAGAGAGAGCTGTTTGGATTGCCTGTAGCGGAGAAAGAAGAATGCTGGTTTGCTGGTAGAGAGCTCGAAGAGGGAGTGAGGTAAATGATTTCGAATGAGTAGCATGATTGTGAGCAGCTGTGTATTTGCTTAATGAATCAGCATGATTGTACAAGGTGTGTTTGGTGTCTGTAATGCCATATGTTGAGTTTCTTATGTTTAGGATCTATCTGTCCACTAGTTTGAAATGAAAATTTACAGAATGAGAGGTGAAGAAAGTATGGACCTTATTTTTCTGCAATAATAACTACGCCTTTTATTGAAATAAAAATTTTACAATCTAAAGTTAGAACACCAAAGCAGAGTTTTTTTTTATATACATATCAAATATTCGCCTTCTTAATTTACTGATTACCTTCTCCAACACATGTATTCAGGGGAAACCATACACTGTAGGCTTCAATTTCAGAATAGTAATGGCTTTCATTTTAACCTTATGTTACATTTAGATAGCCTTTACATTGTTTTAGTTTGCCTATAACAATATTTTGATTGAAATAAAATGAACAAGTGGAATAATGCATGAGCATGTGTATTACAAACTTCTTTTTTAATATATATATAGATTGTTAGGAAACAAAGGCACTAAAAGCGGATATATTTAACATTAGGATAGTATAAAAAAACCACCGCTTACCAAAGAAAGAGATTCCTGCGGCATTGGTACACGAAAAAAAACACGAACACACCAAGAATAGAATTTTCGAGCATGGCTCTTCCTCAGTAGAAGTGAGATGGCTGCACGCAAGCGGGCCACCACACATGGTACCAACATTTTTAACACATGTTTCTCGGTCCGCGCCATCAGAGTACTCTCAGATAAGAGTAATATTTCGGAACTTAGAAGGTGGGAGCCGGCTTATCAGTACCAACTGGGCACCAGACAACCACCAGGTCTAAATTTAAGATAGCACCAATTTTCCTCCCACCCATCCCCCTCACCTACACTTTCTCCCATGGAACAACCACTCACCAGAGCCTTTCTTTATAGATTGTAACTTCGAATTTTGCTTATTTTTAATTTCAAATTTCTGAATATTTTGTTTTTCAACTGTTTGCACATATGTCCATTACTTAATAGGAATTTAGGATCATTAACTGAGATCCACTGCACTTCCATGATGGGTAACTATGTACAGTTTTACTTTCTATTCATTAGCATTTGCCAGCCTATGCTTTTCTACCCCCACCCTCACTTCCTGCCATGTTGTTTTCCCTCCCACCATGAGCTACCGGAATTGTAGCTACACAGTTGGCTGCCAGCGAGCAGCCTTCTCACTCCTACTGATGAAGAGCCTTGGTCTCGAAAATTATATTCTATGTGTGTTCGTGTGTTTTTTTCGTGTATCAACGCCGCAGGAATCCTCTTCTATGGTAAGCAGTGGTTTTCATCCTATCCTAATGTTTAATATATCAGCTTTGTTTCCTAATAACCCATATATATAAATATATATAATAAATGTTCTTTTCCCCTTCTTTGTACAGAATGATTGAAATTCATCAGCAAGTTGAACAACTAATTAAATTAATGCTGTTTAGAAGTATCTAGAGGTCACATTTTACAGACACGTACAAACATACAAAGATTTTCGCATAATGGTTGCATTCATATGTTCTCCAGCTATATTAGAAAAACAGATTTAATTTTGAATTTTTAGTTTTCTTTTTGTTCATCAATTTTTATTAGTTTGACATTATCAGAAATGGTGTCAGTGTGTGGAAACATCACTTTTTACGTAATAAAAACAGTGAACCATTAAAAATGATAGACTTGAACAGTTGCTAGCAGGATATTTGAGTTATCTGTATCAAGGGTTGAACATATTTGTTAACTTTTTATTTTATAATTATAGGGAAAATTTCCCAGATTTTAACTAAACTACAACACAAATTAGCTTTGGCTAGACTACTCACTTTAGCTAACATATCTCTGAAACCAGATAAATATAATGTTCATTAAGTTCAGACATCTATAAACATATGCTTCACCTCAGCTGTTGGTCAAATAAATTAATTATTTGTACAGTTGGTGTAATAAGTATGTTCACATTATGCTCAGTTTAAAGTGTTAAAAACTTTTTGATTCAGTGGATACATGTCTTCAAAAAACAATACATTAAAAATAATTTATTGGACTTCATAAGCCCAGTAAATTAAGAAACTTCATTTTTTCTTAATTTTAAGCCTTAGATAGAGACAAACTTTCATTCTGTTTGGATAAGTTCTTATAAGATAAAGAACATGACAGCATTAACCTTTGTATCCAAGGAAGGAAGCTCATTGAAAGCTATACTACACAATTAATGACACTATTCAAAGTAAAGTATCCATGGTTTGTTTGCTTAATTGGACGCTTTGACACTATCATCAAATTGGAGGTGTCACATGTAAATGTGTCCACATTTTTAAAGGTGAAGATCTTGATAAGAGGGAGATGTAGCTTACAACAGATAACAAAAGACATCAATACATACAATGAAAATTTAAAATTGTCATATTTATGAGTTTAAACCCGATGAAGATAGAATGTAATGTGCACTTGATGAAAAAAGGAACGTCAAAGAGTATTGGTAGTTGCATGAAAGAAATATGGCGGGATCAAGTTTTGAACTATGTAAAAAAAAAAAATGAATGCAGAAGAGAATGTTAATAAATCATGCAAATAATTTTAAAAAATTTGGAGTAACTGCGTAAGAAACAAAACGTTAACAGTGGAAAAGGTGATGTCGAAGGAAGTTTGGTTGATGATGAAAGGGAAAAAACAAAAGAATTGTGTAAGATTAAGACCAGCATTTACTGGCAAGGTATGCTTCCCCTGACTGTGTTTTTACTAATTGCTACTGAATGAGGAGGCATATAGCAAGAACATGGAACTAGAAATTGAGGTTGTTGGGGAGATCCTGAGACTGGTGGGTGAACATTAAACTTGAGCTTGCATTTTGAAGTACACAGGTTCAAATCCCCATCCAGATTTTGGTTTTCCATTGTTTCCCAAACTAACGCCTGGTGAATGCCAGGATGGTCCCTTCAGAAAACTGTGGCCAAATTCCTTCCTGCTCCTTGAACCCATTTCTCTCCCACTTCTAATGACCTTAACTTCAATGTGTTGTAAAGCCAAAAAAAAGTATTAATGCAATGAGGAAATTGCAATTATATGTGATTTTTTTCCGTCAATTATCATTCATGGGTGGTTTGTGGAATTCTCTCTGATAGTAGAAGTTTTTCTTATAAACTTTGGGAGTGGCTTTCCTAACACCAATAGTCTCAATCTGAGGCTTTCATGAATAACCAGATATTAACAATGTTATACTTCTCTTCCTGTGCATCAGTGGGAATTACCACATTTCATGTTTGAATTTCAAAATGTTTATTTAGTTATTTACTTTGGTTATATTCTCATCCCTACTCTTGACCCATCACCTTTCGTGTCTTATGTGCGTCCCGAATTTGGTCCCCCGCCCTTTTACCATCTACACCACAAATTCTGAACGATTTCTTTCAGTCTTGGAGATTGAACAATTAAAACTATTAAATTACATTTTTCCTGTCCCCATGTTTTGTTAATGAAAAAATTTAAACTGTAAATTGTATTATTCTGAGTACTTGCATTTCCACATTGTTAGTGGTGAGTGATGGCTCCTTCCAAGACTTTAAATGTTTCATTTGTTGTCACATTCCTTATTGATTTTTCGTTTTAATTAGATTTACTAACCTAATTTATTTCTATCTATTAAGCATATTGTTTGTGTAATAGATTCACATTTTAATTATCTTACACTTCCTCCTATCAAATCTATTTTTCTGTTAGTAAAAACTTTGTGATCATTCTTTCTTACATTTCTAGAGCTCATTTTTATTGAATGCCTCTTTATTAAAGGAAATGGAATATCTAAATTTCTGTTGAAAGTCAAGCCTTCTCTTGTAAGTGAGTGGTGGCTTTAAAAAAACTTTGCTGTAAAACAGTATCGGCACATAAGAAAAATGTAAAAAATATCAGACATTTAACTTTGATTTTATAATTTGGTAAAATACATATTATGCCAGTAGTTTACAGTTTCTGCAAAATGTCTTAAATTCAGGTATCTGGAAATTCAAATCAAAGGGCTGCAGAAAATATCTGTCAAGAATAATAAAGTGTATATGAGGATGAACCAGGAAAGTTTTTTTGCCTTGCCATAGAATACTTTATATACCTCATAATGACAAATTTATGGAATGCTGTGAAAAACTTTTGTGTGCTCATCAGTTTTTCATGAAGTTTCTTGTTTCGAAATTGCTGTAGGATTTCCAAGAGCCCAAACACAATCCAGATCAAACTTGTATGTTACATCACTTTCATGCTATATAATCATATCAGTAGTTGCGATTTAATACATCTGCACTTTTCTCGTAAAATTTTCTGATAGACTGTATAATTACATTGCTACTAACATTTGAAAATGCATCCATTTAATACAATGGTACAAAACAGTTTGAAATTGTTTAATGTTTATCAGACCTAAATGAATAGATGTCCTTGTTTCCAAGAAGAAGGCACTAGTATATTTATTTTCCATCTCCGTTTTTTTAATTCTGTTCTGTGATATTACTTTGCTGACTAAATCAGTTATTTCTTTATCTTCTGCATTGCTGAACAGAAGCAGCCTTGTTAATAATGCTTTCAGCAGTTCCATTTTTTCAGTGACATTGGACCTTATTTGTTGCAGAATGTTTGTTGGCCTGCTTGAACTAGGTTAATTTGCTGCCATTGGCAAATGTGGTTAGGCCAAGGACGTTATCAGAATTATTGACAATTTTTATGCAAATGTGAAGTATTCATTTACAATATTTGCTGTTTCAAATTAGTAAATGGCATTATACATGTCTTGTTTTTTTTTCAGAAGGCAAATATGTACTTTCATGATCGTTATTTGCCTACAGCATTTAGCTTGCTGCTTTAGTGCCCGCATCCTCTATGAATCTTGTTTTGTGTTTCAGTGCGTTCCACGAATGACATCTTGAAATGGAAACTAGAAGGTAATTCAAGGTAATTTTTGTTAATAACTCATTTTCTCTTACTTGTTGCTATCATATATATATATATATCTGTGAATGATTGTAGTTAATGTAATTCTTTACAGAAATATACACTGTTATTTTCACTGTTGGTAGTTCCTGATTTTAAATATTTTTTATAACATTTGACTTCTTCCATAACATCAAACACAAATTCCATTTAAAATCCAACATCCATTTTGAGATGAAATGTTTAAAATTCTGGCAAGCATAAAGGAATAAAGAATAGCAAAACTAAATGGTGTTTCATTATTTCTGATTTTTGTGGAGTAAAATAATTATGACTGTTAACAAATAAAATATATAATTTTGTATAGGGTGTACACTATCCTTTCTTTAACCCCACCTTTCCTCTCTCTCATTAGATTCGTGTCTACATGTTGGTAAGAGAAAGAAAGTAAATTGGCATTAAATACAAATGAGTTAAACATTTTTTACCTTTTGATTTTGAAATTACTTTATTCATAACTTTCTCTCTCTCTCTCTTTTTTTTTAAGTAGTTAGTCAGAAGATGTAATTAAAAAGAATTAGTTTTATGCCTTCCATAGGCTGATTGTAACCTGGTACAGCAGATTAAAAAAAAAAATCTACTTTATTGTACTTGGGCTCTCGATACAGGATTACAACCATACCTAAGAACTTCTTGGTCTTGCCAATGTAAGTGATGTTACAGGCAAGCTATGAAATCTGAAACTCTCTACAGTTAAAAGCTTCCTGAAACTTTCATAAATTGATTTGTCATTACGACTCCAGAGAACTTTTAGAAACGGTTATCAACTTTAAGGAAGTATATTCTTCAATTTCAGAGTCTAACACAGTTTATAGAGGATGGATTTGAGACACGTAAGGGCAAAGGTGTGGTCTTTGTGGACCTGTTGGCAGCATATAATACTGTTAACCATCAACTACTCCTTGACAAGGACTACAGTTTGACAAAGACCACCAGATTAACCAAGCTCATCGCTACTCTTCTCCAGAATCGTAGGTTTTTCGTCAACTTTCAAGGACAGTGCAGCCCATAGAGGGTACGAAAAATGGACTACCTCAAGGTAGTGTACTGGCCCCGATCCTTTTCAACATTTATACAAATGGTCAGCCATTACATTCAGCCACCGAGCGTGGTGGGTGAAGGGTTGACGTTCTGGCCTCGCATTCTGTAGGACGCCTGTTCGACTCCCCGTCCAGGCATTCAGATTTGGGTTTTCCATGGTTTCCCCAAATCACTCCAAGTGAATGCCAGGATGCTACCTTCAAAAGGCCATGGCCAAATTCCTTCACTTTCCTTGTCCCCAGTCCCATCCCACCTCTAATGACCTCAACGTCAGTGAGGTGTAAAGCCATAAGTAAAAAAAAAAAAAAATACATCCAGCCACCAGGAGCTTCTTGTATGCTGATGACCTTCCCCTAGCCTAACAGAACACAAAGCTTGAAGCAGTAGAAAGAAATTTATCTACTGCCCTGAATGCCTATCAAGCTATTAAAGGGAAAATCACTTAAGAACTAATGCTTCAAAAACTGAAGAGTGTTGTAAGAAACTAAACTTGCTTTGGAGTTTTAAAATAACTTAAGTTCGTCGTTGCAGTTGTCTAACTATGTTGCTTAATACAATGTTCAATGCTTTCATTTGCCACTTATTACTTCTAATAAATGATTCGAATGCCGTGTGGTCACCAGTCTAGTTAGCGTTGCTATTTGGATAATTAATTAAACAACAGTGAAAGGGAACATGTAAGAAGCTAATGAGAAATACATACATACGTGTCAGCTTTCAAAGTTCACTTAGTTTTATTCTTCTGATGTTACATAATCCAAAAGCACGCCACCATACACTAAAACTAATCTTCGCCACCAAAGAATGCAGGTTCGAGTATAAAGTTGGAAATAGAGAACAATTGAAGTGGTACAGTACCGTAGCAGTTCACCATAAACAATCTATAGCAAACCCTATCACTCAGAACAACATACACATTCTACAAGATAATTCAGTACTGTTCACACAATGTTCTGTCCCTCTGAATATCGGGGATGCAGCGGTGGCTGGTTAATACAGCGCATACATGGAACACACTCGCGGCTACGGCATGCTAGCTCCAGCCGACCGTAAAACATTTCACTCGACCAGACTGTGCGCTCCGTGACCGCCCAACGCTAACCATACTGTGCACTCCTCGACCGCCAAAGACATATCTCAGATCACATTATAAACTTAAAAAATATTTGTAATGTTCACAGTTTCATCACAGTGTGCCTTTCATCTAGAAAATAGGAAAACTTAAGTTGAAAGTAATGTGGTCAGGTATCGAACTGCAGATTTATAACACCCAAAAATATCTGGAGTGTCACAGAACCCTCACATATAAGAAGCGCTGCATGAATTTGCAAAATGAAGATCTCTACAAGAAACAATTTATTGCACAAACTAGTTGGATCACAGTGGAGCAGTCAACCACAAACTATACATACATCAGCAATGGGCCTTTGTTACTCTGTTACAAAATATGTACGCCCAGTTTGGTACTTATCATCTCTCACCAAACAGGCGGATGTTGCCCTCAATAACTCCTGCTAGGCTACCCTAGTTGACAGGTTTTTTCAGATTTCACCCAGTATCCAAGGAGGTGTGGCTGCGAACAAGGAGAGGACAAAAGCACCGAGCGTGGTGGTGTAATGGTTAGCGTTCCTGCCTTGCATTCGGGAGGACGGCGGTTCGAATCCCTGTCTGGGGGTTCCAGATTTGGATTTTCCATGGTTTTTCCAAATCACTCCAGGCAAATGCCGGGATGCTTCCTTCAAAAGGCCGTGGCTGAATTCCCTCCCATTCCTTGCCCCCCATCCATTCCTGTCTCTAAAGACCTCGCTGTTAAGAGACGTTCAACAGTTAAAAAAAAAAAAAAAAAAAAAAAAAGAGGCAGAAGTAGGACGGGAAAACACTTATCCACTGCACGGCCATACACACACCAATAGCCTAGAGACTCAAGCCCAGAAAAAGCTTCCTGAGAACATCTCAAGAACTAATTGGGTTGCCTGAAAATACAAAAGTACAGTTGTGGAAAATTAAGGTCAGGAAGAGGATTGATATGTCTGGAAGTCCTTAAATTGATTGCGAACAATAGTGGGCAGGTCCAAGGCAGACCTAGTGAAATGGGGTTATACTGATTCTGTCAACATTAAGTGTGAATGTGGTGAGGACGGTTTACTTTTCCAGCAATCAGAGAGTTTAGTCTGTATGTTAAAGAGCAGCGAATAGTAAGAAAAAAAATATTAGCATTATGTATCAAATGAGTGAATTTTTTAGAGTTATTTGCAGATTTTGTTCATCCCTCAGCAACGCTTCTTGTTTAATGATAGTATTGAAGCAAAGAAGTCATTTTTTGTGAGGCAGTGAAGTATTCTAACAGTCTTTATTTATTTTAAACTGGCCTATGGCTAATATAAATACATCATATTAAAAAAGAGGGAAAAAACAAGGCATTAGTTTTATTGAATCATTAACAAGAAAATTTTACGTTTTCTCTCTAGCCATTTACCCAGCTTTTCTCTGAAACTTGCTACAGTTCTGATCCTTTTTATTTCTTCTGGTAATTTGTTACGCATTGTTAAACCTATGTGGAACACTGTTTTTTTGTGCTTTACTGCTTTTACTATAATTCGTATAATTCGAATGGCAATGATTTGGCTGTTTTGTCTTATAATTATGTACATCATTATTCTTTTGTACTAGTCTAGATACATATCTTGGCAACTGTCCACTTTCCAACTTTATGAAGTCAATACATCTCCAATTATTTCCTTTTCAATATATCCTATGTCCTTTAGCATTTTACTGACATTTTCAGTTCGTCTTTTATTTAGAAAAGCCCCCATTACTGTATTAAAATTATTTTGCAACTTCATAATTTCTCTTTTGTTCACCATGATTAATAATGTGGAACAGAATCTCATCTGCCTTTTTATTATTTTGGTAATGTATTTACTGGGCAACAGCCATTACCTGCAGCAAATTAAATTCTGTCACAAGTCAGTCCAATACCAGTGTAATAACTAACAACCTGCTTGTTATAACCAATACCTGATACACATTGGGTAATTCCATGGTGAAGCGACTCATACTTGAGTATCGTCTGTTTAAGTTGCCTGTAAGTGTGATACCCACATATGACTATGTACCACACACTAAGCATACTGTGAAACGATACAAACTCGTCAGAGTGCCTCTAGCCATGGTGGGCGTCGTTCATACAAGATAAATATACAATGTATAGTAATGTAACACAAATTTAAGAAATGATAATGGTACTTATGAAATTTTTAAGTTTACGCTGGTAACAGGGGTATTTAACTACTAAAAAACAAGTGTGGAAGATATGTAACATAATGTTAATTTAATTAAATTCTCTTTCAATTAATCTTCATGATTTTACACCATGCATGCTCAACACGAGTTATGTGGAAGATAACATTCTCTCACAATATATAATTATAACTTCCAGACTAAATAAAATCATTTAATTTCGTCATTTGTTAAACTGTTTGTTGATTCTTTCACATATTCATGTGATTGCTTGTTATTGATTATTATTGATTGTTATTTATTACATCATGAAGATTGATTGGCCCCCTTTCTTTATACCGAATAATATTGCGCTATCCTGATAATGAGTACTCAACTTTCATAACAATCTTGGCCTGTGTTTTACAACAAAAACTCCAAATGCTGATGGTGTGAGCATTCAACAAATTGTTCTTAACGTCTTACCACATAGTCAACATAGACCAGCGGTCATTTAATTTGGTGTACATTTAAAAGGCATAAGATCTGCCCCATTCTCTCTCTGGAACTTTAAAAAGGCAAACTGGGAAGAATTTACTAGAACATTCAATAGACTCCTCAAAAATGTCCCAGGTGCTGTAACATACAAGAAATTTCTTAAAGTTGTGGAAACAGCAGCAAAGCATAAACATACTTACGGGCTGCAGATCAGACTATATCCCTGGCTTGGATCATAAGTGCATCCATTTGCTTAAGGAGTTCGAAAGGAAGCATCCATAAACTATGTGGCTCCATCTGGGGGGGGGGGTTTCCAGGCCATGTAGCTTCTTATTCATATTATTTGTCATAATTGAAATAAGATACAGAACACACAACAGCATGTAAATATTTATTATCTCCGTATGTAATTTATGGTAGTCTGACAAAAGAAAAATGTACAAAATATCTTCTGGGGTCAGTAGGGAAGAAAGCTACATTAGGGGGGGGGGGGGAAGTAGAGGCAAAAGTCACATGGGGGAAGGGTGGTTCACAGGAGGCCAAAATGGAGCTACATGGTTTATGGACTCTCCCAAATAAGTGGAGACAACGCCTTAGTGTCGGGTGCTGGAGTTTCTTAACCAACGTCGAAAACAACTCTGGCAGGAAGAACTGAAAAGTTAGATTTCACACACTCGAGCAGAAATCTGAAAACTGGGTGCCGACTACAACCAGGAAGGTACGAAAGTGGGAGAATCTTGTAATGTCATAGCCAGTCACCTGATAAGAACCTCTAAATGCCTGGCAATAGAGATAGGACTGGATGTGTGAAAAGTGAACTTGTCGAGTCAAGAAGCTCATTAAACTATATGCTGCATTAGTGCAGCATATTCAAGCCATTTCACTTTGTCTGAACTGGATGCTGCACTAAAATATACTTAATTCCGCAATACTGCTGGACATGATGGCTTGTACCCAGAATTCCTCATCAATACAGGCCTTATTTTAAGGAAATGGTTGCTTGCACTTTTCAATGAAATATCGCAGGCTTTAAAAACGCTAAGATGATTGCCATTGTAAAACCGGGTAGGGAAGGAACTGCACCAGAACACTTTAGGCGAATTTTTCTCATCGGCCCAGCATCTAAACTGCTAGAGAGGATGGTGCTGGCTCTGCAATATGGATTCAGGCCAAAGCTTAGCTGTGCCGAGCAGGTTCTGGCACTCACAATCCACATTGAGACTGGGTTCTAAAAGAAACTTACAACAGGAACTGATTTTAAGTAGTGAAAATAAGCAAAAGAAACTAGTTCCTCATATGGAGATCACCTATAGCTTAAATTGTACGAATTGGAAATGAGGCTGCACCAAATCGCTTTAGTAAGTCAGAAACATGTACCTTCAAATTTAAATTATGATTAACATGCAAACCTAGATGATGATTACGAACGAGATATTACATTTTAGTAAATTTTAAGAACAAACATGAGATCCAGCACATAATCAGTTCGGTCAAACACTTCCGTCCACGAAAAACAGATTAGGGTGTACACACAATTTTATATCAATGTTGAATGGTATACATTCAAGAAACAAAACGACCGATCGTAACAAAAATCAAAGAATACCAGCGACATGCATGATTAGAGCAATCCACAAAATCAGCCGTCGCTAAACACATTTTGAGTGAACAGTACCATGTGTTATGGTCAGAGAAAAGTTCTGGCCAAACCAGAAGATTATTTGCAGTTGACAGCCCGAGAAGCGGTGGAGAGATTTAAACATACGTTGAATACAAACAGAGATGGAGCGTTTGCAGGGCCCCGCGGTTCGTGTTAGTCCCGAGTATAGTAATAAAACTAATAATCATGCGAACAAATTCATAAGAGAAGTTTATAGTGATATAAACTACTAAACAATTAAAAAAAATATATATAGCGTAACTTATTCAATAACATATTTTAACTGTGTACAATAATTCAGTATTATTGGCCGTGGCTACATCGTCTATTTGAGGCGCTGGGTCGATAGGAAATGCGTAGTCTATTACATGTACGTAAGTCTACGCTGGTCTGCTCTCTTTATCTCTGTTCTTTTTTGCTCGGTTACCTCCTTAGAATTTCCCAGATGGGTACTGCTGCCTACCATAGCCACATTATACGGACTGAGCAAAGCGTCAACCCGTATTCTATGGGACCATGGTAAAGGCCGTGTTGAAAACAGAAACATAGAGAAAAAACTACGTCCAACGTTCCAGCAGCAATGAAATAACGACCCTGGAACATCCCTTGCTTTTTTATTAGCGTTGACAACCAGCTAACATATAGTCAGAAGTTAATCTACTTTCGGTCTAGAAGATACCACGAGAATTCTGGCGAAACGTTGCCGCAATTAGCCAGCGTAACACAGTTCAATTCTCAATTCAACAACTGAAAAAGGATACGAGTTCATACTTCTTCATTTTATTTTATTATTATTGTGCTTATTACTTTACTCCTCGTCGAGGTTATCGGAGGCTGCAAAGAACAGGTGCAAGGAACTGGAAGGAATTCGGCCGTGGCCTTTTGAATTAGGCTTCCTTGCATCCGCCTGCAGTGATTTGGGATAGCCATGGAAAACTCAAATCTGGATGCCCGGACAGGGATTCGAACCCGAATCCTCTCGAATGTGAGACCAGATCTTTACTCACCCTCCACGCTCGGTAGAGTTCGTTGAAAAAGTTTCGAACTTTAGGCAGGGAATGCGCCTTTTTGAAAGAACAATAGATCGAAGGTTTCAGCATAATTTTCAGACTGGAAAATATTAAATAGCAATGGAGACATTGGAGCTTATAAAAGTTCAAGAATCTTGTGTTTAAACATGAAAATCTGAGACATAGTTTCATGGCAAACGAAGATGTGTTCCACGATAAAAATACTTATTTGCATAATGACTGACAAATATACTTTAATTTATGGGGTCATTCTTAATTTCAATTTATTCCTTATATGAAACACTGCCAGTGCAATCTCTATATGTGGAAAAAAACAGCCCGGAACAACATGAATCAGCTCATTGGTCTCTTGCAAAATTTTTACATATTTTTTAGTCCTAAATACATGCAGTAAGAATGAATGCCACCTGCAAAAGAAAGCCGAACATACACACACGTTGCACACAATACCAAACCGAACATGTATTGTTTACATCCAATTACAATTTTGCAGACGTAACAGTTTCTGCTAGTGGAGGATAGATTTTAACCTTGTTGGAATTACAAATATAGCACATATTTCTCCCCAATAATTTCTTTGCTGTCGGTCTAGAAACAAAACAAGGAATTCGGTTCAATGTTATTCGTTGCCAGTAGTTATACTAATAGTTTACTGATAATACTACAAGCGTGGTTTGATAAGTTACTTGGTTAGTATACTGATAGAAGTTGGCAGCAGAGCCAACCGGCTATGTGGTCTTAATCTTTGCTTTCTATGTACCCATAATTTTTGCTAAAGATTACTGTTGTGTGCATTCCTTGTTTTACAAACAGCGGTGTGTTGAATGCCAATGAAACATGGATAATATTTCAATTCGTGGTGTGAATTTTTTTTTTTTTTAATGGAAGGTAAAACAGCAAAAGAAATTCTTGAGAGGATTTCGCCTACAGTGAGTGACACATTTCCTCCGTATAAATCTGCTAGACTTTGGATAATGAGTTCAAACGTCGTAGATGAATCCTCGAAGGGGCACCACACCCTGCAGCTCCAAAAACAGCAGTGAGGCTAGAAATCATCGATAAAGTTCATAATATTGTTTTGATTGACAGACGAGTGTAAATGAAGAGTTTAGTAGACGCCTCAGTCATCGCAATTGGTCGGCTTAATTTTACTTTACATAATGAACTAGATATTGAAAAAAAAAAAAAATTGTGCACAATGTGTGTCCCGAACAAAAGCGAAATCATATGCGAACAACGTTAAACTGTTAGGATGAGACTTAGAAGAATCCAGCAACATTTTGCTGATTGTGGAAGAAACGTGAATTCAACTCTACACACCGGAAACGAAACAGCAATCAAAACAAAGTACAGTATGAGGCTAATTGGCTCCGAAGAAAGCGAAATGCGTTCCATCCTCTGGAAAGGTGATAGTTTCAGTTTTTGGGACGCAAAAGGATTTCTCTAGATTGAATGTTTGGCAAAGGGAAACATAATTACTGGAGAATGCTACGCATCAGTTGTGGAGAGACTGAAGACAGATATTACGGAAAAACGTCGTGCATTAAGCCCCGTCGCTCAGAAAATACTGAGTGAACAATTGTTTCAAATCCATCTGCATCCACTCTATTCATCCAATCTCACTCCCTCGAATTATAATCTGTTCCAGAAGCATAAAACTTTCCTAGCTGGATACAAATTTCGGTCAGATGAAGAGGTATAGAGAAGATATATGAGTATTTCGATGGCTTTGAAGAAAACGATTTTCATGAGGGAATCACAAAGCTGGGAAACGTTGGATCAAGTGTATTAAATTCTAAGAGGATTAAGTCGAAAAATGAAATTTGTCAGTATTAATCGAATTACGTACCAAACCACCCTCGTTAATTCTGAATAGCGCCTCTTCTAGGATAGTTCAACAGGTAATAATAATAATAATTCCGTGTAATCCTAATGACCTGGTGACATGGTTTTTATTTTCTGCGCATTTTGCGCCTGTGGTAGCCTTAACCCAACCCCACAAAACTTTCGGGTACAGGGTACCTACAATTTAACGTGGAATCCGAACCACGGAAGCGTTCTGGCGTACTTCACGTTACACAGCAGGCTGTGCTAAAAGTGAAGGTTGGGTTAAGGGTCTACGACAATCCCACCGAGACAGGGATTCGATCCGAGGACCATATCGATCCCCAGTCAGACACCTTAATCACTGAGCCACAGACCGCTCAGTTCATCAGGTGAAGTAGAACAGACCTCGCGGCTTGACCATCGCCGGCACTCACAAACATACAGGAGCGCCAGTATTTTTCAGTAGCGTATTTTTTTCTGTCATCGGTCTCTCTGTCATTTTGATGTATTATTCCACTTCTTTTTATCCTTTGCTTACTTCTTTCTCTCTACAAATCTATTAAAATCTTGAATGTTTCAGGTTATTTTAACTTCCTGTGCAGTACCTTCCACCATCTGTAATGTTTTCTGATAAAATAACCAATCGGCATGTTTGGAAATGCCAGCCGCCATACTACTTTTCCTTTTGAAGATGTTTCAAAAACTCCTTCCTGCACCTTGAATTTCCACTGCAAATTGATTTCATATTACGTCGATCTGCTTAATTTTAAATTCTCTATAACACATATTTAAAAACCTTGAATTTTTCCTTTTCTTCTTTATCGGAATCGGGCCATTTCTTTCATAATGAGCCAAGCTTCACTTGTACAATTTTAGAAATTTCTTCTGTTCTGGTAGATCAATGGTTGATAGAAAAATGATTCTTATTACGCAAACGTTGTTTTAGCTGGTGTTAATTTACTTTTAATTATCCTAACTTCGAACGTTGATGTTAATTTTACTTTCAATCAATGTAATAAAATATAGAACTAGGAAATTATCGCTAGGCATGTCATCGTTAGAAGATGTATTGGCATCTATGAGTAACTGAAGGTATATAGATGTAGTTGATTTGTTCTTTTTTCATTTTTAGGAAGTCTCGATACTCATACCAACAAAAACATTCATTTTCAAAGAATAAAACACCGATAGAAGCAATTTTAATCAGGTGCGACATATAAAGCAATCAACATTTTCACTTTACATTAATTATTTGTGTATTATGATATCAAATCGCATCTAACGTAACATTGCATTCCCGTCAAAAGTGAAATCACAGAGATTACTGCTGCGCTTCTAAGAAACTACCTGTTGTAACAACATATTTTCCTCTCGCAATTCCTTGTGTAACGATAACAGGGTTATTAAAAATTAAAATTAAATATTCGTTTCTCCGTACGTGAATATACGAATAGTTTAGCGAAGGAATGCGCGGAGGGCAGCCTAGAGGCTGGAACACAAGGGATCAGGGTGAGACTCAAAGTATCCTCGGGAAACGAAGCCGTTTAGAGATCAACAAAGTCGGCAAGAACTGAAAAATTGGGTTTATGAATAACTACAGTGAAGATACTCTCGCCTCGATGTCCCGCGTAGTGCCGCCAGGCCTTTCATGTCATCAAGGACTCTGTTTTCTTAACATCCTTTGGTCATTGCCATATATTTTATGTAGTAGGCTTATATACGACCTCAGATTTAATAATGGATTAAAAATATTATGTGTCACCATTTTAGAATATTAATAAATGGCATAATTTATGAATTTTAAAATGAATATCTTCTCTCGATTTAAGAATGGGATACTAGCTTTTGTGGTGGGATAAAAAAGAACCGTCTTGTTTGTAGCAATAGTTTATTTGTAAACTGAAATAGGTACGAAACAAAAGACTTAACACGTCTTACTAAACAATTAGAAAAAACTTTTGGAGGCGTATATCATAGATATGACATACTTATTGGTAATTAACCGACTTCGAAAAAAGGACGAGGTTCTCAATTCGTCTGTATTTTTTTTTTTTTTTTTTTTTTTGTATGTATGACCAGCGATATTTTCACCAATTTTGAACCGATTTAAATTAAATTTTTTACATTACTAAACAGAAAATTACTTGACAGAAAAATTCCTTAATGTAATAATAATAATATTTAATTAAATTACAATCGCGCGGATGCTCCGGTGGCGATTTCCCTACACACCCCTTTTTCCCCTATCCTGCACCCACCTACATTTGCCTTTTACAAATTTTAACTTTAAATTCTTTCAACGTTTTTGGTAAATTATTCATCATTTACCTTTGTAACTTATTCCAATCCCTGACACCCTGACCTAAAAACCTTGTGCCTGAAATCGAGTGCCAGCTTGTATTCATGGTCATCTTTTCCCTTCCATGCACTACTTTTCATACCTACACCAATATCTTTCCATGCCTCATAGCCAATATACGCTTTACCGATATTTCTGTGGTACTGCTGTCTAGCAGTAACACTATGAATCTTTATCGATGACAGTGAAGACTAGTGGCTTGACTGTGAACTGTCTCATACGCGTTACCTTGATAGTTAATGCTTTCGCACTTTACTTGTTCCGGTATATTCCTTGCTTAATTTGTAATTTTACCAAAGCGGAGACCTTAACTTTTTTAATGATTTCTCATTTATCGATTTCGATTAGGTATGAAGAGAGATAAGTCGTAAATAACATATTTTAGGAAATTATGATACTTTTGCTCTTTAAGGACCGAATTGTGAAAAATTACTTTATAAATTTACGTTGTTACCGATGCGGAGAGCCTAATATTTAAAATGATATCTCATCTATTGATTCCGGTTAGGTATGAAAGCAGATAAACGGTTCGTCACCATAAAACACCTTTTAGGAATAACATATAAGATTTTCTAATTTAAAAAAATGAAAAAGCGGTAAACACAGTCAATTTAATCAAAAGCCATATATCCATTTTCAAGATAGTTTTTTTCCTGAAAGTATTAATCTAAAATCGCATTCTCACACCAAATTGTAGTGAGTTAACAATATTTTATGAATATAAATATATTTTTTCTGCGGGAAAGAGTTACAGCGCTTGTTATTTTCATGTTTAACTACTCAAATGGTATATTAAAAGCCTTGGCGCCGGCCCTTGTAGATTAGGGGCTAGCGAGCTGGCTTCGAGTTGCAAGGTTCGCTGGTTCGAGTCCCCCCGAGGGCATAGATGGTTTTAACTAAGTGTTGTGTCCGTCCTGTGTTGTCCATACTGAGAAGCAAAACGAAAATAACGATGATAAAGTACACACACTAGGAGAAACAAAACAACACAGTTGTAGCTGGCTGTATATCCGAAAGCCAATATAAAAAAAATAATAGAAACACCAAGGTACACCTTATTTTGCAACCTAATGCGATCAGTTCAGCTCTCTGGGTTATATTCTTACTCTCATGTTGTAGATTCGGCACTACAAGACAGAGGATTGTATTCGGGCATGTTGTGCCTAGCCGTTTATTTTCGGTGGTGCTAACCTGTATATATTCGTTTTATTCTAGAAGGTAAATCTAAATAACTTGCTGGGATTTAACAGTATAGCCTTTACGAAACCTAACAGCAAACAGAAAATGACTCCTTGCTTCGCATGTCAAACATCATGTGAATCTTACCGCTGCTGAGTCGCAACGTGGCGTGGGCCTCTTAATTGAATTGCCACCTCGTACGCGAGGCCTGAGTCAGACCACGCTATGATGCAGGTGCTAGACTGTCAGTCAGCCGCGGAGATAGACATCTCGACACAGTCAGTGTATTTAACTGAGAGCGGCCAGGGCAGTACGTGCTGAAAATGCCTTCCGAGAGAGGCAATCACACCTAACATTTTTAAAATTATTTATTTCAATCGAGAAATCATTTGATTTTAATATCTTTTATAATAAATGAAATATAAAGATAGCTATAACAGCTTCACTACTAGTAATTAGATTAAATAAAATAACTACACAAAAAATTACAGAAAAAAAACAAATTTACAGAAAAAAAACAAAGTTACCAAAAAACCTGATAATTGCAAGAGAAGTAACTTTCAGTTACTCAAAAAGTATTAATTAGAGTGAAAAAATAATTACCTACAAAAACAAATCAATTGAAACAAAATAACATATAAAAACGAATAATTACAGAAGTAGTAACTCACTAAAAAACGAGTCGCTTATATTACTGTTGCAGCATTAAAAGTAAAAGTACTCATGTCTTCGCCACGTAACCATCATGTTTTCATTAGCCATTAAAAAAAACACAGACCGGGATGTAATAGTTTACAGACTGATATATAAAACTTTTGTAGTGTATTTAGAAAGGGGATGGGTGTAGATGAAGTATTAAGCTCATAAAATAAATCTGAGTTTAACGAAGGAGGCAATGACGTTTTGTTCATTAATAACAAACCTATATGAATAGTAGTTATAAACATAATAATTTTCATTTCAATAAACTTGACTGGTAAAGAAAAAATTCTCACCATATCTCTTCTTCCCTAAAACCATTTTTGAAATAGGTGCAAGGAAAGGTATGAGAAATTTCAACACAATCAGAAGATGCACAGATAGAGTGCTGGGTCACTCGCGGTATATGCATTTTTGATACACTACATCATCAAGCAGTTGTTTTGTAGTATAATATATCAAGGTATATGTGCATATATTGGTCTATTTTTTTTAAGATTGGTATAAAATTTTTAGTCGCATATGTTAACTACCTATTTCAGATCATGTCCAAGTCTACAAAACAGATAGTTAAATATCAAATTTTATATGTCTAAAGGAGATAAAATGCGCTGTGTTGGGGCAAAAGTAAAATCTTCTTTAAGAGGCCAAAGGAATCAGTCTGGATTCTTACCTGAACACGCTTATCGCTGGTTTCGTAACATCAGTCCATATAGTTATATGGTGTGAGTAGTGTGATACGTATAACAAAAACTATTTCGAGAGAACTGTGATGTTTAAGTATCTCCACGGTGGTAGATCAAACCTCGTGCAGTGCTTAGTTAAATTTGAATTGCATGAAACTCATAAAAGATTTCCTTTCCATGATATCCATTTTAAACTTGTCCTCTGGTGGAATCGATAAATTGGTTTCCGAGTCAACACTCAAGCAAATGACGCTGATGACTTCAAAGTATACAACTGCCGTCTAAAACATAAATGATTTGATTGGATCTTCTGATAATATTGGGACACAAGTAAACGGATCATAGTAAGAATTTTTTTCTGGACTAATCACGACGATCATGCTGAAGTTGCTAACGAAGTCAGTCAAAGCATGACTGACTTTTCAAAAGTATCGGCGCAGATTGTGGTACGCCGCTTTCTGGTGTCCTCGAGATAAAATGTTGTTTCTCGGAACTAATTTGAAATCGATTAATCATACGTAATTTACGATTTAGTTACTTTCAGAATAAAAGTCGATCCCACAGTTCCCCATCGTTGCTGAGGACTGCTTCGTAGAAATAAGTATACTTATTATTCACGACATCTAATGCTGCTCCAGCTCATCTTCGATTTCGAATGTATGCTTACATTCTGTGGAGTTTGCAAGGGAAGAAATAAACATGGACCTTTGGGTGAATGGAAATTTATATTTTACATTTAAGTTTAAATTTTACGGTGTCATCACGAAAACAAGAGAAGACCCAGAAATAATACTAAACGTGATGGAAGAAATAGCAGTAACTATGATTTGAAATCAACCGATTAAAAAAAAAACACACACATATACATATAAGCATTTGAAAGGAACCAAATAGTGGTAGCAAATTTAGGGGCTGAAACTCTGAAAGAAGTCACTGAATTTAATTACTTGAAAAATAACCAGAGAGCAGAAGTCAACGAGAAAAAATTTGTGGAACCAGTCAAGCCAAAATGCCTTCAAATAAAACCAGACCTTACTTACTTGTACTAGCATGAGCTCAAACACTATGAAAAGTATGGTTGGATATCTTCTATTATGAATGTGAGAGATTGACAGCGATATCTGAGGGTAATACAAAGCCTGAAGCTCAGGAAACGTACCGCTATCGGAGAATGGCAAGGGTCAGCAAGAAGGACAAAGTGAAAAACGAAGAGGTACTTGTACAGTATCTAATACTCAAGAGATGAATGGTAAGTTGCTGCAAACCAATCTTAAATTGATAATGGAGGAAGCAAACACTTAAATCAAACGTGCTGATCGGATGGCCGACACAGAGCATTATTTTTTGTTCATTGTAAGTTTTAGTTTTATTGCCGATGGACGATTGTAATTTTTCTGTACGCCTGTCGGTTCCGGTAACCGAGTAATGCCATTATGGTTTATTTATTGTCGTATGTAGTGAGATTTTTTTTAAAAAAAACTTCATTTTTTCACAAAATATTATAAAATTTACTTAAACATTACAGACCCGTTATATTTTACTTTAAATATATATATATTTTAGAGATATTTTGAGACAATCGGAACATCGAGAAAGTCGATCGGGCCATACGATTAGGTATTACGGGTTATGGAAGTTTACCGCTGTCTCAGCTTTGACCGTAAAATAATGGCACTTGTCCGCAGTGCTGGTATTGTGAAACCGGTACTGCAACAAGTTTCCATCTCTCTTCTATTGAGATAATAATCCGGATCGGAAGATAACGGTTTGGAAGTTTTCCGAAACATTTAAACACTGTTTTCGAATTAACCTTGTGTCTGGCATCGGCCTCAAAGCCGTACAACATACTCATGTCAGTAGAATGATTACTGTCGAAAAAATTTTGTTACCCATGAAGTTGTCACGAGATATCATCATACTATCTCCGTGGCTCAGATTCAACGTTAAACTATTGCCGGTAAGATTAGCGGGTAGCTGCGATAAGAGCGTACATGGGCGGCAAATCGAGACACTTGTCACACGGCGGCTGGACCCTTCGGGGATCACGTCCAATAATGCCATACGCTTTTACATTTACATAATGCTACAAAAACTTACAAAGTAGCAAACAGGAAAATATTATCAGCATTCATAACATACTAATGCTTCTCGTTCAACTTTCTACTCATGTTGAAATTTTTACTATCTTGATGTTTGCTTTACATAAAGGTTTCGCTTCACATCATTCATTAAGACGTATTTTCTCTCAAGGTTTTATATTATTACTCACAGGTAGCTGGTTTACACGGGTCTACTACTTGGTGGAAGCTAAGCTTCACAGACATATAAGCTATTCCACGGCAATAAGTGAGTAGTTCATAGAAGATGCCAAGCTGCGAAATATCTTGATCTTCTCTGGATGAGCACAAATGAATGTGTCATTGAAGACTAATTGAACATTTTAATAAATACCCTCATCTGTTTTTCTGGCAGAAGCAAACATACGTACAATTATTGAACGAAACAAAGAATTATTTATTTAATTAACGCCAAGTCAGCAGCTAAAACCAGATTGAATTGAATCGAACTGAATTGCAATGAAGCGCACACTCCGGTGACAATTTCCCAAATCATCTAATTACACGTTTCTTATTATTTTATTGTTATTATCTTATATGGTATTATTGTTAAATTCCTCCCTCTCTAATTTTGCGATTTACGAATTTTAATTTTAAATTCCATCAACGTTTTGGTAAATTATTCATTACTTCACTTGGTAATTCGTTCCATTCCTTGACATCGTTATCTACAAAATAAATTTTTCCTGCTCCCTTATGCACAAAATCGAGTGCCAGCTTGTGATAATGGTCATCTTTTCCCTTACATACACTATTCCTAATTCTTTGGCCAATATCCTTCCAAGCCCCATCACCAACATACGCCTTATACATTCCCAGCACTCTCTTCTCCCTCCTCCTCATCCATTGATTCCCAATCCAGCTCGTTTATCATATGAGTTACTGAGTGGTCCTGCGGTAATTTCCACAAACAAATCTAGCTGATTTGTAATAAAGAGAGGATGTTTTTATCTCCAGACTTCCTGAAAACCGCAAAAATTAGCTTTTGGTGAGTTATTCACTTTGTGGAATGATTGTCCAAAACTTAAGACAATCGACTAGTTGGTTAAAGGAACACGTCTAAAAACAACAACCGATAAATCACACGTTATGTGACCCCGTTAAGTTCGCTATGGCGGAGCTTTAATTATCACATCAAAGCAGCTAGATAGGAGTTGTGAAACTACAATAACCTAGCGATCCACAATTAAAATGTATCTGTGCATGTATCGATAATCGACACAGAGCGAGAAACACTACTTTATGCTAGACTCGCAGTCATTCATGTGTTAGCTCTCGTGGCAGTAGCGCGGGCAAGTGGTAGTTGCTCAAGAAGTGAAGTGATGTGTTTTGAAGACTTATCCGGACATGTGGATACGTAATACTCGCTTCCTCGACGGGAAACAACTATTGGCTTAACGTCGAAGACGAGCCAGACGGTGTGAAAATACACAGAGATGTTCCTGGAGAGCTGATAATGTGCTATTGTGAACTAGTAATTGTTATACAGGTATTTAAGGTATTGCTAATTGAAGGAGAGTATTTTGTGATTAAACTTTCCACTCATAAGGACTTGTGATCTTCGGACAAGTGATGTCTAATTTCAGTTGGTGGTCGGCGTACTAATGTAAGACAAAACTAAAGGTTTTCAACTACATACTACCGATGTGTGTGTTTAGCATATTGATTATTCCTGTGAACTTGTGAATACTTAAAAGTCACAGAGAATCGTACGTTCATCACACAACTGTGGCGACCAAAAGAAAATAATAACTTATGAAAGTCTCGATGCCTCCATGAGGTGGGTCAAAATATAGTGTCGTAATAACCTCACTTATTTTTAATATCATCATTAATAAACAAGCAAAACCAAGACGTTTTACAGAGTGTTTCAGCTGTCAACAAAGTATTTTCCTGCTCAGGATCTTTGGGAGCATCCATAAACTAGGTGGTTAGGTCGAGGGGAGGTGGGGTAGGGTAGAAACTTTTCTTGCGTATGGCTTTACGCCTCGTCAACGGCGAGGTCATTAAAGGAGGGAAAGGATTGGGGCAAGGAACGGGAAGAAAGCATCCCGGCATTCGCCGGGGGAAATACCTGGATCTGGAAGCCCGGACGGGGATTCGAACCTGCGTCCTCTCGAATGCGAGATGAGAGCTTTGGCTTTGTGGGGTGGAAGTGTCCGAGCCATTCATTTGTTTTATTTGTTAAAGATAAATACAGAATATAATTAAATTATTACCATCATTTAATTATCTCCTTATTTTTAATACCCTATACATAGTGACTGTGACTTGAAGTGATACTGTTCGGATCACACGGAGCCGGAGCTTTTCATCTACTGACACGCGACGGCGCATTAGGCACTTAAAACAGTTAGGTGAGCGATACCTAAACTTAAACTCGCTTACAGATTTCACAAGAGATTTACCGCGCCAGTGACATTTTACATTGTTTTGATTCAGATCGCATGCCTGTCACCATACAGCTCGATGATAAAATAATTCTAATTTTGTTCAGTCAAGTGAATTTCAAAACATCTTTAATACTAATGCTCGCTGAAGTGTTGTTTCTAGTTCTAAGTGTGGTCTGAGGTGGCACTGTACAATAAACTTTACGAGGTTTAACGGAAACGTTTTTCCAACGAGTTTTCAATATCCAAAACTGCCTCAACGTGCTATCGAAATCTTTTAAAGAAGACAAAGAATATTCCCGGATAATGCTCGAAGAAAGGCGAAGGAACTACAGCAAAAGAAAACAAAAATTAGCTCTTCTTAAGTATTTCTTATGTGCATGTATAGTTTGTTCTGTTTTATAAATTAATAAGCAATAATGAATGAGATGAGGAAATATTTTTAGAAAACGTCAACAAGAAAATGTTTTTTCCAATAACTGATTATTCGCAGGAGTGTCTAGCGGCGCCATTTCATTCAGAATATTTGCAATTATAAAAAGGTATAAAAAGCAAATATTGGTCGTGTTAATTACATACCCAATAATCTGAACAATAGTTTTGTAAGAGAAATCGGCACGAAATGTCTTCTGGCATTTACAAGGAAAAAAGCTTTGTGGTGTGGGTGGTCAAGGCAAAGGCACGTCAGTCTATGTGGGAGGAGGAGAAGGGAGGGTTCTAAGAGGCCGAAATGGAGCCACCTAGTTATGGACGCTCCCTTCCGTGGTTCCCCGGTAGTAGCCGACTTTGAGCCATAATGTGCGGCCGGTTGCGTGTCTTTAGGGGCCCACCGCCGCGGTTAGGGAGCGTGCACAAACCACGTGGCTCGGTCCAGGGGGGGGGAGGGGTTGGCTGGAAGGCTACGCTGGGCTACGTGGGGGGAGGGGGAGTTCCGAGCCAGGCCACGTAGCTTTCCTTTCATAACATTTTTGACAGTTAAAATGAGGAACAGAACACACAACAGCATACGAATATTTATTTCCGTCAGTTAATTATCTCCTTACACAATTTACAATAGTCTGACGAGAGAAAACAGTAAAAAATATCTTCTGGAATCAAAAGTGAAAAAAGCTACGTGCTACGTGGGGGGGGGGGGGGGATAAAGGCATAAGCCACGTAGGGCTACGTGGGGGGAGGGGAGGTTCACAGTAGGCCAAAATGGAGCTACGTGGTTTGTGCACGCTCCCTTATAGGCAACGTCCTTGGGCGCGTTTCTCATTATGTAAGCTTGCTAGTGTCAAATCCAATTTAAACAACGGAACTACATGCCATCCCTGATTACTGGCTGCACACAGTATTAGTTGGCACGATAAAAAAAATCAGGAACATTTTGACACTCTCTGCCCCAATTAGGGAGCTAATGACTCCGCTGTCGACGCACCCTACAACAACAACAACAACAACAACAACAACAACAACAACTGCCTCAATTAACAAAACACATGTTAAAACTAAACCAAATCAACGAGTCAAATAAAGACCGGAAACTCTATATAAAGCTGTGTTAATTATCTGATGAATACCATTCGTAATGGCTCCATTTTTACTTTAATTTTCGGGCTGTAGTTGGTAACTTATGGTTGAAATCTACTATCAGAAATGTAATCTGCAACTCCTTTAGTTAGATACAAACTACTAATGAATATAGTATCAAGTTTATAACCGCAACCAAAGTTGTCGAAATAAAAAAGAACCCAATAATTTCAACGAATGCTAACATTAAAAGATCTGTAAACACCAAGAAATATAAGAAAATTAGCAACTTATTATGAAAATTAGCGTATTTGGAAAAAAATCATAAGTTGTAATTGATCAACAATAGTAATCTCTAAAACTTCGAATAGAAAGACTGTTAGTGCTCTTTTAATTTTTTAACCGACTTCAAAAAAGGAGGAGGTTCTCAATTCGTCTGAATTTTTTTTGATGTATGTTCAGCGATATCTTCGCCAATTTAGAACCGATTAAATGAAATTTTATAGTGGATAGAGTATACCTTCAAAGTGGTCCCATATGAATTTCATTGAGAATCCACCCCTTTAAACCCCTTAACGTTTATACAAACCCACACTTGTTATCCGATTTTGATGGAACTTTGGAAATGTATAGTAAAGAATAAACAGAAAAATACTGTCAACTTTTGGTTTGAAAAAAAAGGAACCCTTCTCCCCCTATCCAACCATTAATTTTTGCCAATGATCTTTATACAAGCTAAAGTCGACACCATTTAACTGATCTCCATTAAGTTGGCATATACATGTAATTTTCATGGAAAAGGTTTCTGACCCAAAAAATTTAAAAAAAAACACCCCTCTCTCCCTTTACACCCCTTAATTTTTATACAAACCCACATTTTTATCCGATTTTCAATGGAACTTTGGACATGTATAGTCAAAAATAAAGAGAAAAATGCTGTAAACATTTGGTTGAAAAAACTGAACCCCTCTCACCCTATCCATCCCTTAATTTTTACCAATGTAATTTATACAAAACTGTAGTCGACATCATTTAACTGATCTCCATTAAAGTTGTCATATACATGTAATATTTCATGGACTAGATTTCTGACCAAAAAATAAAAAAGCCACCCCATCTCCCCCATTACACCCCTTAATTTTATAGAAACCTATATTTCATATCTGATTTTGATTGAACTTTGCCAATCTATACTTTCAAACAAACAGAAAAATCTTGTCAACATTTGGTCTGCCAAAGCTCAACCTCTCTCCCTCCTACCAACCCCTTAATTTTTGTCAATTTTTTTTATAAAAAGCTACAGTCGCCACCGTTTGACCTATTACCATGAAAGTTGGCGCTTATAAGTATTTTTTCACGAGGAAGGTTTCTGACCAAAAAATCAAAAAACCACCCCCACTCCCCATTAAACCGTTTAATTTTTATACAAACCCACAGTTTTTATCCAGTTTAGATAGAACTTAGCAAACTTTTACTGTAAAACAAAGAGAAAAAATTATGTCAGCTTTTGGTTTGCAAAAACTGAACCCTTTTCCCCATTTCCGCCCCTTGACTTTTTTCAATTTTCTTTTGAAAAGCTACAGTTGACACCATTTGACAGATCTGTATGGAATTTGGCACATATATGTATTTTTTTTATGGAGAAGATTCTGCCAAAAAATAAAAAAACTACCCTAGCTCCCCTTTTACATCCCTTAATGTTTGTACAAACTCACATTTTAATCCGATTTCGGTGGAACTTCGCATGTGTATACTTTAAAGCAAATAGAAAAAGAAACATACTACTCACATTACTTTGACAAAAACACAAACCCTATTCCCCTTTCTACCCCTTTAATTACTGTCAATGTTCATTATATAAAGCTACCGTTTCTATCTGATTTTGAAGGAAGTATGCACATGTATACTTCAAAACAAACAGAAAAATACTGTCTGCATTTGGTTTAGAGAAGCCAAACCTCTCTCCCCTTTCCACCCCTTTAATCTACACAAAGCACAGTTTCTATCTGATTCTGAAGAAAATTTGCACACGTATACTTTAAAAAACATAACAATTGTGTTTAAATTAGGTTGCAGAAGCCCAACCCCTCTTCCCTTCTACCCCACCCCTCCTAATTTCCAATGTTCTTTATAGATACCTACCGTTTTTATCAGATTTCGATGGAACACTGCAAATGTATACTTAAGAACAAAGAGAAACATTCTGTTTACAAAACCCAACCGCTCACTCCCTTACCCCATTTAATTTTTGTAAATGTTCTTTACACAAAGCTACAGTTTTTATCTGGTTTCGATGGAACTTTGCACATGTATACTTTAAAACAAAGAGAAAAATACTGTCCACACTACCTTAACAAAAACCAAACTACTTCACCTCCACACCCCTTAATTATTTTTTTATACAACCTAAAATTTTTATATGATATCAATAGAAATTTACAAACGTATACTTTAAATCAATCAGAAAAAACAGTCTATTTGGTATACAAAAGCCCAATCCCTCTTCTCCTTTACCCCCATCGTTTATAATTTCCAATGTTCTTTACAAAATCCACAGTTTTAAGTACCGTCAAAATCAATTAAGCTATTTTTAAGTCTTGCAGAATACAATTTATATAAAATGTATGTGTCCTAATGTCTCAACATGTACTTCAGATTTCAACTTGGACCCTGAAGCTTTTATGTTGTGAAAACCAATTAAATATCTATATTTTCTGTGTGATGCCGGAACGAACAGATATATTCCAGAGACAGATTTGTGTATGTGATATGTATTAATGTCCAGATGTTACATTTTTCGATTATCGAGCAGCAGCTTTAACAGATGTTATGATTAGATCGAAACACAGCCTGGATCAAAATGTAAACTGACATTCCTTAACACAGCATCCAATTCACCCCATATCCTGAAAGTTGTTGTAACGACATTTTTTAAAGCATTCGCTTTAACCACTGAGCTACCAGGAAGTTCGCAAAATGAGAACTGCTGCGGCATATTTAAATACAAATTAACTATAATACCACTAAAAATTTAAAAATAAAATAATTGTTTAAAAAACATAAAAACCGCCTTCAAAAAAGGGCACTAAAAATTTTAAAATAACTTTATACCTTGCTTAGAAGAAAGTAAATTTAAATGGACAATATTTTACATTACTGTTATTGAAATTTTTACATTAATTAGTTATTTTTGGAGTCGGTGCCAGCCAAAGCAAGAAAAACAAAAAGATAAAAACAATAATAAGTAACAATAATACATAAAAAATCATGTTACTATTGTACTTACCTACAATTAATTCTAGAAACATTTTTCAACAAAAACTGAAACATATAGATGATACACCAACTAACACTGTAGCGCCAGAGATAAGCCTGGATAACCAACGAGGCCGAGCCACAGATAACATACCGTTAATTTGTTTCCCTAAGCTGTCTTCCCGCAATAAAACTATCTTCCCCACGACATGCTGTAAAATATTTGGATTTTTTTTCGTACTCTCGGTTCGCCTCGAACACCAAATAAAGTTCAGTAATTCGATCTGCGCGATCTGACAGCTGGCACCGACTCCAAAAATAAATAATTAATGTAAAAATTTCAATAACAGTAATGTAAAATATTGTCCATTTAAATTTACTTTCTTCTAAGCAAGGTATAAAGTTATTTTTTAAACAATTATTTTATCATACATTCGTCTTCTCCAAACATCCCTCACCTTTGTCAGAAACCGCATAAATAAATAGTTTATTGAAAATTGTTTCGAAGAAACTACAAGTACCAAAATCTGATCCTTTTGATAACTCTAATCTTAAATTTTACGCATCAAAAATTTTATTTTTGTACATCTCATCACACTTGTTCTATAAAAAATATAACAGTCAAGATGCCTAAGACAAAACATTGACTCGGAAGACATCGAAATTGAAAAACACCATATACAATACAGATCTATACAGACAAATGTGAATAATGACAAATGTTTTTATAGGTTCTTCGTACCTGTAATCTCTGTCATTTTCCGCTTAAGACTTTACAGTTCACCGACATCAAGGTCTATATAGATGATATAGGTTTAGGCACATGGATATGGAAAGAATTCGACATGGGATTTCTAGAAGAATTATTTCGAAATTCGTCTGGTGTGCTTTCGTGAAACCGTGTAAAACAGAATACTGAATCGCTGGACAGTGTCTCGAACACGCGTCCTTCCTAAAGTTAGGCTCGAGCGTTAACCACTTATCCTCAATATCAATCCATTGTACATACACCGATAGCCAAAACGTTATGACAGCTGTCCACCCCGAGATTGAAAGCTGCCTGGTGAGGTTGCGGGTCCCTCATGCAGGAAGGGAAATAACAAGCAGAGCAGAGACGCATGGGGAGTCATTGTGGCAACGAGATGGGGAAATCCACTGACATGAGTGTGTATGAGAAAGAGTAGATTGTTATGACCCGTCTATTGGAAAGAGCATCTGCGAAAGGGTAGTGAATGTCCACGCCTCATCACAGAACGTGTAGCTCTGAGGCTTGTCCGCTCTGTAAAGCAGGACAGATGGCAGCCTGAAGTGTTTATGAGCACACGTTTCAGCGCACATTGTTGAACATGGAGCTCCACAAGGACCACAACAGACGGCCCATATGTCTTCCCATGTTGACCAAAGGACATTGTCAATCACGATTGCAGTGTGTACGAGATCACCGAGATTGAACGATGGATCGATTAACACCTGTCACCTTGTCGGATGAATCACGTTTCTTGTTACACCAGGTCGATAGTCTTGTCCAGATATACCGTTTTCCGGGCGAATGGCTGCTTAAAACATGCACGGACGCAGGGCGGTGGGGTATTATTCTACGAGGAACATTCATCTGAGCTTCCATGGGACCTTTTTCTGTCCTTTTATACCAATTTTATGGCAAAGCAGAACAAGTACTTAAGTAATAACCAATTATATTAATAGGAGGTATTATCCAGTTACTAATTTTCTGATTTATGACTTAGCAGTTTCATTCAAACTTTACTACTCCAGGGATAAAGTTCCTTTTTAATTTTACTACGTGGTCCAAAACACTGCATTAATACTTCGTAATAAATATGTTTCAAAGTTTATTATTGTTTGAAAACATGAGCATCAAATTAAAATTAAAGAGAACTAAATAGACTCTCTCAATTAATTTGACTTCCGCAAGTACAATAAATCTTTGGCGTTTTGAAATAGAGATTGTAGCTTACTCTGGAATCAACAGACATTCAAGTCACGGAATTTACAGGAAATCTCAAACTCAGGTCGCTCGCTGTAAGTTGTCAGGCTCTTAGCCTTTGCACTAAGCCTAGTGGCGTAACGTTACCAGCATTTAAAATGAGCTCAATATTCCTGGCAATACTCTTATCGCGGCAGCACAGCATTACACATAGGGCAGCTATAGGGTAACACACTTTTTTTTTTTTAAGCAGTTCTGGCAACCTGGTCCTTATAAAGGGATGTACAGAAATTCGTATTTTCGATCGTGCACTTCTTACCCATTTGGGATATTCAGTTTGTTTTAAAAAGAAAATCTGGAATGAAATATATGGTTTCCAAATTGTTTTTAAGGTAACTACGAATGTGTGAGAAACTAAGTCTTTAACATTAAGTGAAATCAGTGCCCATAAATTAAACTCATCGTCTATATGTTCATTTAGTAAAATTAAGTGATATTAAAGAAAAGATTCTAGGGTGCCACAGACCACAGATGAGTTACAAATTAAACTTTTTCGTTTAGTTCTACTTCAAAGTATGCAAAAATTTCAACGATCGTAGAAATCTTTTAGTTTAAAATATTGATCTAGGAATTAGAAAAAAAAAACTTTTTAAAACTCTATGTGTGGAGCACAGAACTTTACGGTAGCGAAACATTGACTTTCGAAATACCGGAAAGAAGGAAAATTGAAGCGTTTGAAATGTGGTGTTACAGAAGAATGCTGAAAATTAAGTGGACAGACAAAGTAAGAAATGAACGAGTTTTGGAAATAATGGGTGAGGAAAGAAGTTTGTGGAAGAAGCTTACAGAAAGAAGAAAGGCTGGTAGGTCATATTTTGAGACATGCTGGATTAGTTAATTTGCTGGTAGAGGGAACATTCTAAGGTAAGAACTGTAGAGGAAGACAGGCATTAGAATATATGAAACAGATAATTGAGGATATGTAGAGATGAAGAGGTTAGCACAAGATAGGAAGGGATGGAGGATTGACGAAAGACTGATGACAACAAAAAAAAAAGAAGAAGTGCAGAAAAGAGAGTTACAATGTTAATCACTAGTGCATGAAGAAGTTGAATAAAACAGCAGGTAGTACAGAAAAACATAAACGTTGAGACAATATTTGTCGATGAGATCATGAAAGAGGTGCTTTAGCTGCTCTAAATGAGGGATAAAAATACTATGCCACAGCTTTGTGGGAAGTTTATCATCTTTTCGTGAATGTAATAACTTTTTCTGTAGTTTTTTTTTTTTTTTTTTTTTTTTTTTTTACATCGAAATGCTCTTTAAAGTTGATAACTACATGACAATTAAACTATTTTATTGTGCAAGACAAGATAAACATGAAATCAATGGATGACTGTAATTTGTTTTATTTCAGAAGATAATATTACTTATACATGGGTGTACATGGGTGACAAATGATACGTGTCAGTGCTGTGTGAAACTAAAACAGGAGACTGGCCTGTTGGCTCTGTGGTAAGTTGACTACTGGGTGGCGCAAGACGTTGGGTATCAATCAAAAATGCTACATGTTATTAGGTTCTTCGGTGGTTTAATTTATATATATTGATTAATTAAAAAGTTCACCAAAAAGGTTATATTGAACATTTGTTTATTTGCTCAAAACGAAGTCAGCGATATTCACAAGCATAGATACAATACAGAGATGCACTTCTGGCCGTCGTAAAGATAATCTCTGTGAACTCAACTTGAAAAACTAACTAGATGAATGTCTCTGTAAAACTGAATAATAACTAACTCTGTACTTCTGCCGATCTGTTTATATAGTCTCTATCGAAATTCGGAATTCTTCAAAGGCATCTCCCGATATTTCTCGAACATTAACAATACTCAAACAATAAACATATTAAAAACAATCGGAATTAATACAAAATACTTAACACATTACAAAATGATCAGAAATGGTAATTAGAGATACTTAAATACAAAATTATTTATAGAAATCATTTCAAACTGTAGAAAATTGTCCTGTAGACATCGTAACTTACATTAATACATGGAATTACAAACATTTAAGAAATTCTCTTGCACATTCGGTTCTTAAACATATTAAATGGACTTAAATAATTTTCTTTCATAAAACAAAGTCTATATACACTGATTTACAAGAAATTACAAAAAAACATACCAGATCACATTCAAGCAAACTTTAGCTCACTACAAATACTTCATACAGTACAATACTATTCAAAATTCAGGTATGGGCTGTTACAACCCCTCCCCAGGATTCACTTAATTTTACACAGTTAAAATTGATTGAATCCGTCATGAATCTAAGCAGGTTGAATGTACACATAATGCCAACACAAACAGATTACAATCAATCAACCATAATGACTTTTACAATGAACAAATACAATTCTTCATTACATACAACATCTGCACATAGTCCATGACACTGATTTTGGTTACAATAATTGTCTTTTTTCAGATCCAATCATTTTTTCAGTTACTGTTTTTCCCAACAAACATTCAATGCTATTACCTTAAGTTACAATTAATTATTTTCACTCCAAATTACACACTTGATGTCTGCTTGTTAATGACAACAGTCTATTTACATTTTACAGCTGATAATTTGTCACCACAATGTAGAAAGTCACAACATCATGAAAACACCAAAAGTTTCTACACAAAACTGTCACAAATTGCTTTATACAGTGAAATGCTTACATCTTAAACATTCAGTATTATTACATCTGCATCTGAACTTAAGTACTCACATCAAACTACTTATATGCATCAATTGACAAACTTATTTTTAAAATTAGATATTTACAGGTTGTTGACCCCTCCCCAAACCATGCATTCCAAAAAACTAATTCTATAAGTGGGTTCCAAGATTTCTCTGGAAACCCAAAACCATGTGAATTACTTTTTCCTAACTTTCCAGTTCTCTTCTACCTTTGAATACTCATCTAATACCACCTTTCTATTTACAAAAAAGATTCACTATATACAGACAGATATACAAACTTTCAATCATCTCAAACAACAAACTCTGGTATAACCACACAACAGCTGAGACATAAAATGGTTCTGTTTTAGCAAATTGATATTTACTTAAAAGCAATGTTACTGACTTAACTGGTAATACAGATTTATTATCCTCACTACTTCAGTTTAGTCCGTCATTACTCCCAATTCCACTCTTCATCATCTGATTACTACTTCAACTTATCAAATTATCTGAATCAGTACCTAAAACAATTCTAACATCTGATTCAATTACTTGTTTTACAACATGAGTATTTTTCTCAGCTACTTGAAGTTCACTATCAAAGAGTGTGCAAAGCATTGTGTCACCTAAGTCACATTCCAAATCAGAAACTGGTTCAGATAAATCCTTACTATTTATTTTCCGAAACTTTACTGTCAATATTTTTCTTTACCTCACTTCTGAATTCTGAAAATTTATTGTCAAATAAATCCTTGAGTTCAGAGAATTTGCTGTCTATATCTTTCTTTACCCCAGCTTTAAATTCAGAAAACTTCGTGTCAAATTTGGCTTCAAGTTCCGTAAATTTTGCCATTAAAACTGGCTACAAAAGACTCTAGAAATGCTTGTAGATTCTGACTATCAGCCATTTTCAGTAATTAGCAAAATCAACATGAGAACAAAGTTAAGAAGAATTAAAATTTTTCTAACCACCCACAAAATAACATGCAAAAGCAAAATTTGAATATTCAGTACTTACTTTTGTATCATTTAAATACTTTTCATCACCTTAAATTTCAGCTAGCAGCACTTTTCACCACTTTTTTCACTAATTAAAACACTTTCACACTCAAAACACTGTACTGCTGGAAGACTTGATCTTGAGGCCGCAGAAAATCCGCTTGCCGTCGGAAAATTATTGCCGATTGCAGACGTCGAAGGAAAATCTCCGATGACTGCTTTCAACTCGTATTCAGATTGACGTTGACGCCGTCCAACCCCGTGTCGCCGTTCTAAATGTCGCGTCGCAGTCCGCCGATACCTCGTCGCAATTTGCTGCAGATTCTTTTAGAAGATTAACATCTCACAGATGTTAATGACTTCTCGTCGCTGTCAACTGTCGCCATATTAGTGTCTTCGGTGGTTTAATTTATATATATTGATTAATTAAAAAGTTCACCAAAAAGGTTATATTGAACATTTGTTTATTTGCTCAAAACGAAGTCAGCGATATTCACAAGCATAGATACAATACAGAGATGCACTTCTGAGCCGTTGCAAAGATAATCTCTGTGAACTCAACTTGAAAAACTAACTGGATGAATGTCTCTGTAAAACTGAATAACTAACTAACTCTGTACTTCTGCCGATCTGTTTATATAGTCTCTATCGAAGTTTCTGGAATTCTTCAAAGGCATCCTCCCAATATTTCTCGAACATTAACAATTACTCAAACAATTAAACATATTGAAAACAATCGGAATTAATACATAATCACTTAACATCATTACAACATGATCAGAAATGGAAATTAGAAATACTTAAATACAAAATTATTTACAGAAATCATTTCAAACTGTAGAAAATTGTCCTGTAGACATCGTAACTTACATTAATACGTGGAATTACAAACATGTAAGAAATTCTCTTGCACAATTCTGTTCTTAAACATATTAAATGGACTTAAAATAATTTTCTTTCATAAAACAAAAGTCTATATACACTGATTTACAAGAAATTACAAAAAAAAACATACCAGATCACATTCAAGCAAACTTCAGCTCACTACGAATACTTCATACAGTACAATACTATTCAAAATTTAGATATGTGGGCTGTTACAATGTGCCTGGGGGTTTCCTGATTCACTGAGAACAGTTTTGAGATTATGTTTCTGTTTCTGTGTACTAGGAAGAAAAAAAGGAAGAAAAAACGAGGAATTTGTTTGCACAGATCTCGTAAGAGATTCGCTATATTAAAATTATAGAATTCTGATTGATTAAAAAAATATAAAACAATGAATATGGATTTCTGTTGCAGTGTCCTTAGATAAGACTTCAGTTATAGAGTACAAACAAATGTTAAAAATAGTTTACATCAGCGGTTGATTTTTATTGATACATATTATCGTATTTGATGTGCCAACCTGCAGGTTTACTAATTAATATGCAATCATCCATTATAATTTGGCTGCAATTAATCAGTACTCTCACCAACTTGATGCTACTATAAGCTGCAATAACGGCTTTAAATTTTACCTCTAGTGCGTTGGCGACTGGAATAAACAGGAAATGTGGCATGACTGGTATCATAAGTCACAGTTTTTTTTTTTTTTTTTTTTTTTTTTTTTTTTTTTTTTTTTTTTTTTTTTTTTTTTTTTTTTTTTTTTTTTAATGGCATTTGGCAACGGAGGCCATACAGCCAGCTCAATGTGTATTTTTTCCAATTTATGGACGCCACAGGACGGACAAGACATTCACACAGACACACTACACTTAACATCCATGCCCGCGGCCGGATTCGAACCGGCGGCCTTCGGCACGTGGAGCTAGCACTCTAGCCCCTACGCTACCGAGGCCGGCAAAGTTTGTAAGTTATAAAAGTATAAAAGCGGCTACAGAAGACACAATTTCGTTCCCAATCTACAGTGGCAATCTGGCAGGGGCGATGCAGATTGCCGCATGAGTAGGCAAATTCGGCGTTTCTCCCGATATCGGGAGATCGGCAGAGCCGACAAACAATTCACCGATTGTCCTAGTAGACAGAGAGAAAACTGAAACCTGCGTAGCGCGATTGCGACAATTTCGGCTCAGTCGGCTTGGAGCAGGGAGCGAGTGCATTTCGTGCCATTAGTCGCATGTCGTTAAAAATGATTAAAGAGAAAGAGGTATGAACGAATATTTTCGAAATTTATAAGAATATGTCCCAATCGTAGGACAGACACAACAATAACTACGTAAACCGCAAAAATGCGAAAGAAGGGTTTCCAGTTTTGCTCGAAATTTACAAGGAATTGGACCAGGAAGTAACACTTGCAGTCTTTTATCTTCCTTAATGCAGTGTTTTAGATATTTGTAGATAACCGAACATGTTCCAGGTATGATGTCTGAAAGGATTTGTGGTGAAATCGGCAAACTAAATTTCATATCTTCATAGGTTTGTCTACTTGCCAAAATTTGCAAAGTAATGACTAATCGTTCTATGACTTCCACGCATTAGGATATTTATACATATATAAGGCGTCACCAGACGGAATATTTCTGCAAAACTTTCAGAGTTTACTGTCAGAAAATTTCTAAAATCTGGCTTTAGGCTTCTCAAAATATTCATGTGAGATAACTTTTTTTCTTAATAGAATCCATGTCTTAAGCCAGTATCTTCATTTTCTTTCAGTACAAACTGTAGTACAGGTTATTGTTAAAACGATGTCTACTTTTTGTTGCTATGACATTAAAGGAGCCATTGTTAAGCGCTTGCATCTAGCAGACATGCGATCACAAGGTAAAATAAAATTGGGAGCGAAATTGTGATGTGTGGAGTGAAGCCCCATATGATTGCCCTCCTGACTGCCCCTGCAGATTGGGACCGAAAATGCCTTGTGTGTAGCCGCCTTAAGTTATTAGCCTATGAATCGAACAGAGAAACTGTATTTCACGTGGAAGGTGACCGTTGCGTCTTGTGTTATTTGGTAACATTAGTAAATGTTTGTATCAGCATTTAGCACCAGCTGACGCCAATCATTAATAACTGTTCTGCCATTAACACCTATTACAGAAGTCATTGTTGCAAACAACAACTCATCTCTTTGGAGATTAGCAGTTAGGTGGTATCCGACAGAGTTATAAACTAGTTCGAACTGGTATCGACTCAGAAACTACGGTTCCGTTGGCGAATTAACTGAAAAAACTGGCAACACTGAAATCAAAATATTCGCAACAAATGATCCTCGAACACATCCCTTTTTATCTTATGCGTCGTGACATTTCAGTGAATAATCCAGCTTGTGAAACAACAGTTATTAATGGAGAAGAGCAAATGAAATTATAGCAATCGCCCACCTACACTCCAGTCTACGGTTCAGAAAACATGCAATTAGTGACGAAGACGTTTATCTTAGTTCATTCAAGATAATATGGAAACACTCCTGTAAATCAACGACGTGAAACCAATTACTCTGGGAATAAACGACAAAAGAGTATAAATCCAAATTAATAAAACCTACGCAAAATAATTTTAAAAATTATCTTCCTTGTTACAGGCAGATGCAGGAAGATAAAGAAAAATTATAAGCAGCTTATTTACTAAGAAGTTAATACACTTGGTCTGTAAAAGGAAGACCAAGATTATTTTCAACCATCATCCCACAATTCAACACTGAGACAGGTTGCTGCTTTGGTTATCTAAGTTATTAATGGCGCAGCTTTTTTTCCGTTCTGGTCTGACTTAGCGAATCGTCTACATTGGGGCCCTATTCTACTATAAGACACCATGCTGGAGTTTGTTGCAGTGCATTCGAAATAGAGCGGAAAAATGAAAAACCGATTGCCCATCACAGATTTCAGTGCAAGTTCCGTCAAATTTGAATGCAAGGACTTAACCGCTGGTCTACATTGTTTTTAAATGATTGGCTGGGTGAAGTTTGTGGAACTCAACACGGTAATATCCACCTACCGCAGATGCCTTTCTACTCAGCTTCCTGCAATATGTTTCAATTTTTCTGTTGGTGGTTAAGGTAAATACAAGATATAAAATAGTAGTCCTACCATTTGTCTTTTTAATTACATTTAACTCGATTTTTCATATCCTTTATAACTGCTACATAGAGTCGGTGTTCACAGGAATGTTATTAGAAATGCAATTCCTATAAAGTTGTGACGTAACATACTGTTCATTTCGATGTAAACACGTGCATAACGAGTACAGCATAAAACTCCGTTAAAACAATGTTCCATGCGCTTACTCACTCAAGGGCTATAAACCACTGATGCACTATCTGAGAGAAAAGAAAATACGAATTTGCATTATGGTCGTACCACCGGAGGGCACTTTGCTGTTTTGGGGGCCTTATAGATTTTTTAAAAGATTTGGTACCAATGATGTAGATAAGCGGAAGATTTATGAAGTTTTGGTTGACCTATAAACAAAGTTTATTTTCTCAGTGTCTCTGCGTTTGTCGGTTTTCTATTGTCGAAGTTATTGGTCACTGGAAAAACCGAATGTTTGTTATTTTTAAATTAAAAGTTCCAGGATTTCCAAAAGAGATTTTATTGTTTGAAAACTTCGTGTTTGTTTATTTCAAAGTTTTTCGGGAGACAATTTTCACATAACTGTAAATTTAATGACTTGTTAATCTTTGCACAATAACTTGTAGTCTCTTTTGTTGTTGTTTTAGGAGGAGTACAAATATTGAGGATGGGTAATCAATGATAACAGAATATTATCAGCTAGCGACAGTAATACTATGCGAACCATTATACCTGTTGACATTCGCAGTTATATAGATTAAAAAATGATTTAGGTTATTTTTTTCAAAAACCTTTTGGAAGGAAACCAGGAAGCAACCAAAGAAAATGATAGTGGAACAACCACTGTTGAAAGGGAAACAGAAGAATTTAACATGCTATAATTAGAATTGGCATGGAAGGAAATGACAAATGGGAAATCGCCAGGACTAGATGAAATGACAGCAGAAATGGTAAAAGCAGCAGGAGCAATGGGAATGCAATGGTTCTATACAATCATACGGAGAGTCTGGAAAGAAAGGAAAATACCAAAGGATTGGAGGAAGGGAGTCATAGTGCCTATTCATAAAAAAGGGAGTAAAACGAAATGCGAGAACTACTAGAGGTATTACATTGCTGAGCCATGGCCAGAAAATATATGAAAAAATTATTCTAAATAAAAACAAGCAAAGACTAGAAAATACAGCTATAGAGGAGTAGTTTTGTTTCAGGCAAGGAAGATCTACAGTGGTTGCAATTTTCATACTCAGGCAAATCATAGAGAGAAGGTGGGAATATGGCAAAGACACAATAATAGCTTTCATTGACACTAATAAAGGCCTGTGACAAAGTACTGAGAGAAAGCAAATGGCCAAGCTTAAAAAAGAGTGGAATAGATGAAGGGATTGTGGAATTAATAAATAATCATCTATGAGAAGTGTGAGAATTGCGTGCGCATAGGACGGTAAACATTCAGAATGGTTTCACACGGAAAGAGGAGTAAGACAAGGAAGTGTGTTGTCACCTGTCCTATTTAATGAGTATTAGATGTAATAATAGCTGAAGTCCAGAGACACATAGATCCAACAGAGCTGAAGGTGATAGCATATGCTGATGACATCATAATATGGGAGGAGACAAGATCCTGGAAAGAGAATTACGTAAATGGTGGACTGCAATGGATAAACATGGCCTGGAGATTAGTGCAGAAAAGACAAAAATATTGAAGATATCAAGAACCACTGGCCCTTTCGAAGGATTTGTTACTCGCCGGCATGAAATTGGAATGGGTAGAATCATTCGCGTATCTGGGAAGGAAGGTAACTACCAATGGAACGATGGAGGAAGAAATAAATCAGACAGTAAGAAAGAGCGGATGTTTATATCAGCAGATGAAGGATGTAATCTGGAGGTGAAATATAGGGAAGGATGCTAAAATTCTGCTCTATAAGGTATATTACCAGCCCATACTGATTTACGGGTCTGAAACATGGACTTGGACTAAAAGAAATATTAGCCGGTTGCAGGCGGCAGAGATGAGGTTTCTGAGAGGGATAGAGATTGTCACGAGGAAAGACAAAATTAGAAATTAAAACATCAGGAAGAGACTACAAGTGGAAGTACTAGAATAAATGTTAAGGAGGAAAAGACTGCAGTGGTTGGGACATGTTATGAGGATGGAGGAGGAGAGGATGCCGAAAGTAGCAGTTGATGAACAGCGGGAAGGGAAGGAGACCAGTTAGGAAGACCTCGGGCAAGATGGATGGACCAAGTGAAGAAAGGATGTAGAGGCAAAGGGAGTCGTTTGGAAGAAGGTGGTAAAGGAAAAACTTTGGAAATACCGCCAGACTTGGAAGAGGATGTGCCAAGATGATCCCGCAAAAGCGGAAACATCTAACGATGATGATGATGATGATGAATTTTCTTTAATTATAGCAGGTTCCATTGCACTAAAATCATATATAAAGCGTTTTATGTAAAGTATGTGTAAAATGATTTTGCTGCACCAGAAATGTGATTTTTCTGTTACCAGTTTCAGGTTGTGTTGAATGAGGAAAACAGTATTCCACTATATTCTTCTCAACAATCTTCACCAAAGAGACAGTTGGCTTACAACGAAACACCAACGAACTTATGAAAAGTCGTGGAAGGATGTAACACCATCCTCAATAGGTCCTGCGCCAAATCTTCAGTATTGTTTGAGAACTTACGGTACCATGTTCGCTTTCATTAATCCTTAAGCAATGCATTAAAATTACGGGAAAACATTTCTGAAATTGTCAGTCATTTTCTACCCGATCTCGGTAAATAACTCGTTGTTTTGATTTTGGGAAACTACGTAAAAGTTGAGGAGGTTGCAGAATTGATTATTTTCTTTTTCTAGATGATACCAAATGATTTTTTCCATAACAGATTGGCAACAATGCTTTTTGCAACGAAGACCCCGAGCAGGCCACAGAGAATGACCTAATACCACTGGCATAAGAAGAGAACAGCAAGGACACTATGTAAAGAAATAAGTCCCTTACATACGTCGTTGTCCACGTTTCCACTATTCGGTTTAAATGTATTGTCTAAATGTTTGTCTGACTCTCGAGATGGTATCGTTTGGTGATTGTCCGCTCAAGGATGGTGCAAGACCAATGCAAAAACGAAGCGGCCTCTCGGCCGTTTAGGTGCGGATTAAGAGTCCCGTCAGGCTTGTTTTTCGAATGTTTGAAAACAAATGAGGATTTTGCCGGCCTCGGTAGCATAGGGGCTGGAGCACTAGCTCCGCGTGCCGACGGTCGCCGGTTCGAATCCGGCCGCGGGCATGGATGTTTAAGTGTTGTGTGAATATCCTGTCCGTCCTGTAGTGTCTATACTTTGGAATCATAAACATACTGGACAAAACTGATTCACGGGAAGAGCTGGCTAAATGGCTTAGTTGCCGAAAGCCATTAAAACTAAAAAAAAAAAAAAAAAAAAAAAAATTGAGGATTTTGTATAGAGAGCGGTGGAGTCCGCGATATAAGGCTGTGGCCGTCGTAATAGGAGAGGCTGTGGAGCCAAAACAGGAGGCAGAGTGTGCGAGACCAGGGCAGGGCTCGTGGGTCGAAGCAGGGCGAGGAGAGGCAGAAAAAGATAGGAAGTTACGAGAGAAACGAGATATTAGTTCGACGTTTAAAAAGATGGGGAGAGCTTCCTTTTCCGAAGAATTTGATATTTATATCACACTAAACAGATCGGCGGTAAAGGTTGTCGAAGGTTATAAAATAAACAGAACTTGTTAGTGTAGATATCTGCTGGTTCAGTGCGTAAGAAGTCTTTTACTGGAAACCGAAAGATCGAAAGGTCCCCGGTTTGAATCCCTTCACCTCTGATAAATCATCTTACTGGACAATGTGAAGTACGCCAGAACACTTCCGTGATTCAGATTCCCGTTTAAACTGTAGGTCCTCTGTATCCGATAGGATTACTGGGTTTGGCTAATGCAGCCTCGACGAGAGTGCGCATGCACGGCAAGTCGATAAACTCTTCCCCCTTGGCGGCCGCTCACCTCGGGGATTTCCCGACCACAATGTCACACGCATTTAAATACCCCCGCAATAAGCTCACATCTAGTAGGTACTTTAAATATGGTAGAATAGTTGTCGACTCCCTGTGCCTGAGGAGTTATCAGCCAAAAATGCAATGTGTTACGCAGATAACGGTATGTGGTTGGGTCTTGGCACAGATGCGGGTTACTTAACGTATAGTCCTCTTACCTTGATATTATGTTGTCGTAGCTGACCCTGACGTATCGCGGATGGGGGTGTTCCCAGGTCGTGTGGGTCTCAAGATGCGTGCGGGTGGTGAATGCTCTGTCGCACTCGTTGCACACCCACAAGTGCCATTTCATCAGTCTTCCTCTTTCAAACCACACGTGAGCCCGTCGGCGCACCGGCGTAATCAGCGAAGAATGTCGAGCACGGGCAATCTCCATCGTGAGACTAGATGCTAGACTAGAACCTGATCGCGGAGGGTTCAGTGATCACGAGAGGAACCGGGGAGAAGTTTGTCTAGTAGTAGTGAGTATTGTCACTATTCTCGTATACACGACACTTTTCTAATCTACTTTGACAAACTACAATCGACACCACTGAGCTGTGATGCCTTCAACTACCATATTTATAGTAATCGGCGAGCACAAATGGATACGTATTTCGCAACTATGTAAACATGTAGCAAACAAGATGGTTTGACAGTTTATCAGGTGATAATTCACAAACAAGTGCAAACTATTTTACTTCTCATCAAAATCAGTTCGGTATATATTTCACAGCACTCTACTTTTCATATAGTTACCTATAAGCTTGCTGTATTTTAATCACTGTGGAACTCTGCTGCTTGCTCTGCACTTTGCACTTTAGTTCAAATGTAACGTCTCAGAAACACAATTCACTTTTGTTACATTTACACACGAAAAACAAGTTAAGAAACTCGGAGAACTCATTAACACATTCTTACACAGCTGCAGACTTTGTGCAGTGTCTACAGAAACAGAACCACAACTTGTCCTGAGGGTTAAACTTCCATATGAGAAAATCCTCTCTCAGTTTTCACACGTCACTGTTGGTACAACAGCCGCGTTAACATCACCTGTAAGACTTTTTTCTAAAGTACCATTTTATCTTGTATAGAAAACTAACCGAAAACAGTGCCTCGCTACCACTATTTCTTTAGGAGTGTGAACAGACTTACGGATGTGGAACGGACGTCTTTAGATGGACCTTGGAAGCCGCGCTCTACCGATACTAGCAGGTAACTGGCACAAGTGATGCCAACCTAACGGGCCAACCTACTGCGCCTCAATAATCTCACTGCTGCTTGCGGTACAAAACAATGATAACAAATAAGCAGCACTCTAATAGCTACAATGGTTCAACAATGATTCGAAAAAAAATTAATTTCGTATTCAAAACATATTCTTCAATTGTTCTAGATGTCTCTACTTCACTACTGAACTTCTGAAAAAAATGAAACCATCCCTTACTCATGTTAATTCACAAATCATCCAGCAAATGGTTACAAAAATATAGTGAGTATATGGAACTCGAACATCAACAAGGGTCAGGTAAGAAGAATCATTGAGAGAAATCATAAGTGTTTGTATCCGCTTATTATCACAACAGTATAAACAAATTGTGGTACTTAATTCAGCACTAGGCTTCATTTAGTAGAAACGGAACAAAATCTCGAATTAACCCAACTGTAGTGTTGCCAGTAATGGAAAATTCTGTTCATCTTCTGGATGAAAAAGAGAGGATAACTTGTTCTAAAGATCCGAAACTGACTGATTAACGATTAAGTTTAGTCAGAACAGCTTCATTATAAGTGATAAAAAACTTCTTTAGGCCTTTTTGCACATACCTGCACGTCAAACATCAGCACGATAAGGAAAATCAACATTAGTTGAATGCTTTCAAGGTAGAAGGACATGCACATTGTAGCCGAAGGGTAGAAGCGTCAAGAAGAAAAATATGAATACAACAAGTAAACAGAGATGAAACATTGGGTTATAGAGGTCAAACATATGCATCAAGACAATCCACGCATTTTATTGCGCCCTGTATGGCTATACGAGCTTTTAAAAAAACATTGTCTATTGTTTATCTAGTTGTTTCACGGTTGCATACAAGTGATTTCATATTTTCTTACATAATGTCAACACAGTAACTATTATGACCACTCCTAAGACTGTTTAATCTGCTCCAGAACTTTAAATGAAGATTAAAATCATACAATTGCAGTGAAATGTAGTCTTCACGGGTTTTCCGCCGTATGTTGTTGAAATGAGACAACATACGGCTGAAAACCCGTGAAGACTACATTTCATCGATACGCCGTGAAAGACTTCAATCTCACATACAATTGTAGTGTTATAATGTTATCAGAAGTCTGTTTCCAGTTCTGAACCAGTATCCAATTTATTTTCCCTACGTATTTGGATATTTGAGGGTTAAGTTAGATTGTTGGCAAGTCAGATTTGGTTTCGTGATTTAAGACAGGCGGAAGGGAAGGTGTTGATGTCTTCTTTGATAGGCCATGAAGCTTCATTGTCATATTTTTTCCCAATCTGACTTTGCAGCAATGTGACTATGATGTTTTGGTGGTACTAAACGTGACAATTACGGGAAGCCAATTGACCGGTAGATAATTTATCATGCAGTTATTATCCCAATTATCTGATTGAGTGCATTTCGATTTTGTGTTTGCTGCTCCTTCTGTGCCAGACAATATTAGTAATTAATTATTAGTAATTTATTATTAATTAATTAGTAATATTTAGTAATGAGAGGTAAACCCTGTTTAACATCTTGATTTTGTTCGTTCAAGTTGCAGCATGAACTCAGTAGGATCAGCCTTTTTTTTTGCATCGACTTCAATCCATTCAAACAGACAAATAGTAGAGACTGTAATAAAGAGAAACACATTCATAGGAAAAATCACCAATTCAGATTGCTAATGTCCTATATGTTGAAATCCTGCAGAGGCTTGAATAATGAGATGTTATGTACCAGGATATAAGTTGAGTGAATAAAAATCTGTTGGCTAATTTCAGAAATCAACTCGTGAAAATGCCCCTTTGCATTCCAATGATAAATTATGAAATACTGAACGTAAAGTACTGAGATCCTGCAAATTTAATAGCGAGCTCCATTTTCCGCATGCACTTTGAGTATTTTTTCCTTTTAGACGATAAAACTGATACGCTTTAACGATAGTTTCAACAAAAATCAGCTAAAGATTACGTAACAATTTGTGACTTTACATCTGGGTTGTCCATTCTCCATTTTTATGTCTAATTCTAGAGTGTTAAACGTAATCTTAACGCATTTTTATGTTGCAGAAAATTCTGACTGATAGAATGTTACAGAAGGTCGGTGGTAACGCTCGGGTCTGGCATGTAGGAGGAAGATGGTTCGATTACCAGTCCGTCCACTTAGCCTTCCGCTTTCCATGGTTTCCTGAAATCACTCCAGGCGAAAGCCGCAAGTTCACGTATTGCCAATATAAATGGCATTAAAATGTTTGGTATGAGTGTTGTGAACGACTAAATTTTGAGGAGTGCTGTTGCATGAAATTACTAATAATGTTAGCGCTAAGCTATCACTTTAATCTACAAAATGAAAGTAATAATCTTCCAAGGATGGGGAAGAAAATAGGAAGGTTTTAAAAATAGAAAATTTCGTGCAGTTGTCTCAGTGTCATTTACTTAATGTATTTACACAGGGCCACTATTAACCCCCTGCGATCATCTATAGGCTTGTGAACAGACGAATGTAAAGACTTTCTTGCTTTTAAAGGATTTCTGCGAAGTTATTGAAGATAAGATGTTTAATTGTTTTTGAATATCAGGCTACAACCAAAAATATCATCACCTCAAGAATTTGTAACTTTAAGATTTTTGCGAAACTATATAGAACTTAACGGTTCTAAAGTTCAGATAGAATCTGGCAATCTTTAAAATTCATTATCCTTGTCCGGTGTTAAGTTTAAAATCTTTGTAACGGTACGGAAACAAAAAAGGAGATGACCTGTTCCCAATGTTATGGATGCCTTCGAGGAAGTCGAAGATACTAACAGCCAGAAGTGTAACACTCCAGCTAACACATAAACACCTGTTGTTTAAACTAGGGTACGGCGCGGCGTGACGGAACTAAGTACCTGCTAACCAAGGAAACCAGTTTCAACTCGGTGTCGCGGTGTAGGCCAGCACCCACACACAAACAACGCAACAGTGAAACAGTGCGTGGACTCTTTCTCAGCGTCCATGATGAGAATTCACGGATGGGCAACAGTACTAATTGAGCACAGTTCTGGTTTACTTCATCCACGATACTACAGAACAAATATTTGAGGGTACTGTTTCAGTTTAAAGCTGTAACCTATTATCCTGGCCCACATATTTAGATTCAACTCAGCAAAGTTTTCCCGAACAAAACGACTTGTCTATCTTTTACGTGCAACTGTTAAGCGTTTACTCTCGATGACCGTGTCTTTAACTATTTATTTTTATTATTAAATAACACGCCAATTGACTATCATAGAAGATATAAGGTCTCAACTGCATCCAAATAGCATAGTTATGTCCAAAATACGAAGAAGCATGCTGATTGAGAACACAAGTGACCAGCAACCACACCTCAAAACAGAAACGTGTTTACATTTAGGAGAGACTTTCAAGAATAAATAACATCCAACAACAATTGCATTGGCATGCTTATTTAATAATATTATTTAACAAGTAACTGAATAAGAAATGGCCCACAACAATTTCGTAGTTATTATTAGGTTTCTTTTACCTTAGTACGTCTTTTCCACCTTTTGTCTCATTTTAAACTTAATTGCGTTATGTCGTTAGCTCTCTGGTTGGAATATCCCAAAAATTCTCGTTTTTTCCTGTTACAACATCCGAAAGAAAATGTTTATATTATCGTGTCTTTTTTTCTACTCTTTCACTTCCAAATAGTCGTCGATTACGTTTTCATCAACAACTTTAAAAGTTAAACCAAACACAACTTTAATTTCACAACTTCTCATACTTAACCACAAATTAATTACAACTTCCGCTTCTGCGTAACTTATTCGTCCACCGCCGTAATAACCTTTACACAATTCAATCGGTTTTTCCATTTACAGTCAAATTAATTGTTTCATAACTTCTGCAACTTCATCTAGGCTTCCAACGATATCCTTACGCCATTCTATACCTTATCTATCTTCTCAATTCTTGACTTCATAACTCTTAACAATTAATGATTAAATAAAAAAATCATTATGTAATTTTTCAAATTATTACTATATGGGCGTACTTGTTATTACTGTGGAGTCTTCCACACAAACTAGAGTTTTGAGGTTCCCTAGTAGATATCTGAGTATTCGTCGAAATTTACACACAGTTTGTTATTAATTTACGATGCAACTGCGTTTTGCTTTCTCATTTTGACATCTTTTTACCTAAATCAGTTTATAGACAACTATAAATGAAAAATTGAACACAGTTTACATGTTTTGGCGTAATAAATATTACATCTCTAGTAGAAATGGAAGTTGTAGGATTCATTACAAACATAAAAAAGGACAGCAGTTACTAAGAACCTTGTTTTTAACATTGGTTGTCACGGTATTACAAAAATACAAATTGTATTTTGATAGGAAAGATAGGTTCAATGACGCGGCATATTCGTCGCAGTTACGCGCAATATAATAACTCGCTGTAAAAGCCACTTGGAGCACACCTGTTGCTCTATAGGTTCGAAATGTTTAATGTATTTCCAACGTCGACCGAATGCTTTAAAATATGTCTTTTATTGATTTACTGATTGCGGTAAATGTTATACCTGTAGAGATTTATCAGCGGATTATTCAAATTTAGTGTGAAAATGGAATGACTGGCGGCAAATTCAGAAAATGGTTTAGACTCTTCAGTGAATGATGTGAAACGTGCTTGATGAATCAAGAAGTATGTGGTCTTCTGTCTGTACTTCTTGAAGATTCTTGTTAGAAATTTATACTTTCTCTTGAGAATTTTAAAATTTCATTAGCTGTTCTATATTTAAAAGAGACGCATCGTTTGCATAGTCGAAAGATATGCTGGTGCTGAATATGATTTCTCAAATGCATGATAACAAAATTACTTAAAATTCTTTAGGGTTTTTTTTATCGCGCAAAGTGAAGAAAGGGATGACTTTTTAAGCTGCGTCTTCACTACTGACAGGGGCATCTCACTCTAACCCTGAGTCGACACAGCAGTCCGTAGAGGGGAGAGACACGTCCATCCAAGCAACAAAATCACCCAACCCTTCTCGATGTTCAAGTTCACCAGTTTATTTTTTATTATGTAGGAGATGTTGCTTGTTGATCTGATACCTCGCGGCACAGCAGTAAATGTTCCTACCAATTGTGAGATCTGAGGAAAAATGTTTCTGGTGCTCCGAAAGAAGAGGCGAGGAATGATCACTCACAGTGTTAAATTGTTATATCGCAAGAGATCATTGAGTCCCGTCCCTCGAGCGTCGAGTTGAACCTTCTGTTGTGATTTGTTGTTTGTCAGCGGTACTATGACAGCGACCTATAAATAAGCCTAAATACAGAATTGTTTCCACAGCACCTTCGTTGTGTGCACCAATTGATTCTATGCTGTAAATAAAGTCGTTTTGGTGAAAACTATGTCGCAATACAATTTGTGTCCTTTGTTATTAGGATAGTTTTTTTTCTTTTCAGATGCGGTAAGTACTTCATTTACATATAACAATGAATATTACGTCAATTTCAACTGATTTTGTTTTTACTCATTTTTGTACAGATTTTTACTGCATTTTTAAAATATCTGTAGTGGTTTATAAATCTTTCTGTATTCCTGTAGTTAATTTGATTGGTCTCGTCTTCTACGTTTTCTATCCGTTTTATATTTGTCTTCAATAATCAAGGAATAATTTTGGATTTAGTGCAATATACGCAGACACTAAGCTAAACAATGTAGCGCATAAGGGTCTTAGTTAATCCGACTGCGAGTCTACCTACAATTTTTCCCCTATGGGGGCGTTAATCATGGGCGCCGGCAGGATTACTTTAAGGGAGGTGCATAGGTATCTTTTTTAATACATTATATATATATATATATATATATATATATATATATATATGACTCTTATTACTAATTAACTAAGGATACTGAATCTATGTACAAGGTGTTGAACAAATTTTGACAGCAACCTTGACGCCTTAAGTTATTATTCAAAAATTGAATTTAGTAACAAAATTTTTGTTCCTTAACCTTTTTCTGAGTATTTTCTTTCATAGCAGGGTGGGTTCAAGTGCACGCCCTTGCACCCTCCCTCCCGGCGCTCATGGCGTCAATTAATTACGTAAGGTGAAATAGGGGGGGGGGGGTCCTTCTAAATTCACGAAACCTCACCAAGGGGGAGGGGGGATCCTCGGAAATCTCACGTGAGTATTCTAAATTCTTGTACAATGGTAGAAATAAAAAAAAAGTCTACAAATGAAGTGAAAGTTGATTTTAGGGAGATAAAAACCGACTTTAGGGGAGGGGGTATAACCGCCCTTGGGAGCATAAGACCTAAAAAAAAATCTATCTAGAGGGGGAGTGGTCCAAATCTCACAAAGTCTGACCAGAAAAGGTGGGGGGGGGAGGGTTTCCGGAGAAACACCTCACGTAATTAATGGACGCCCCCTATCTGAGTACTGTATTAGTTCCGAACACACTGCACCCATTTGAACAACGAATAACGGTTTAGAGAAGTGTGTAAATGTCTTACAACTTGGTTTCGTGTTGCTAGTACTGAGTGAACTGTTCATGTTTTGTAGAGCGATAACATCAGTATCGAAGAATGGCGGTAATATAGGATTGTCTTTTTCACTTCTGCAGATTGGTTGTTCCTAGCCTTTTGCGCCCGTAGGTTGCGGATTTTCGGGTGCGTCAACAATGCGGTCGTTTGCGTCCAGGAGCGTCCGAAGCACTAACGTAGCAGGTGAAGATGTCGTGCGCTGCTGCACAAAAAACGAAGAAATGCAATAATTTTAGACTCTTTGGCCTCGTATCCATTTGAGCACCCTCAGGAGAATGAGCCGCTCATTCTTTTGAGCGCGCTCAAGATAAAAGAAATTTTGGTCGAACAAGCCTGGTGCAAGTTATTGCTCGGTTATTGTATCGTCACGTGTGCGCGCGGCAGTTGTGGCCTTTATTATCCATACGATATCAAAGAAGAAAATAAAAGTACCAAGGTGGTGGATTATAGAAAGTTATTGTCAGCGAAGAAATTATCTTCATAATTTAATTCGCGAATTCACTTTTGAAGGAGATAATGAGCCTTTTCAAAACTTCATGAGCACGTCAAGGACCAATTTCGAACATTTCCTGTGTTTAGTTGAATCTCATATTAAACAGCACTGTACACATATGCTTGAGGCGACCCCACTAGGAAATAAATTAATGATAACTTTAATATCTCTGCCTTCGGGAGATTTCTATACAAACCTGCAGCATCAGCAGCTTTGTACCGGTAGTCTGTGATGATACTGTTCAGTAGCTCCAAAATTATATTTAGGTTGGTACCTATTTATTATTTTTATAGAATTTTACTACCAATATATATTCAAATACTGTTTTATGTTTTTTTTTTTAAATTTATTTTCTTTACGTCATCAATACCATGCTTTAATACCTTGCTGATTTCACGCCATGCATCCTCTCATTTACTACGACTATTAGAACTGTAAATGTAACGAGAAATTCTGTACCCGTATGAATTCGTTACTAAACCAATCAATACCCGTTACTTTCGAATCGTTACTCGTTACTTTCGGTACAATCGAACAATAGCATGAAGCATTGTATCGAGTAGCGCCACGTACGGGTTAACTTCGTTACTATCGTATCGTTTCGTTACTCGTTACTTTCGGTACAATCGAGCATGAAACATCGCATACGGGACGACTTCGTGCGTACTTGGTAAAGTTTAAGTAAATTGTTTATTTAGTAAAATAAGTTTAGTAAGTTTTTTGCTTGGATAAA
>JARYHS010013630.1:336218258-336295311 GCA_031002005.1 Vandiemenella viatica
CGGTATACGCAAGTTCATACCTTCCCCGAGTATATGTAGGAATCGATGCCACCTCTCTTCAACGGTGCCTCCTGCTACCAAGAAGGTATGGTAATTATGCCTCAAATACGCTCTAAAACACTCTTTTGAAGCCTTTTCGAATCTGTAAACGATCCTCTATTTTCTCTTTCTGCGCGTGGTTGTTAGTTTTACTGTAGCAATTACAGCTTTGTGATCACTTATTACTGCGGTGGTAGAAATATCCTTGAATAGTTCGGGCCTATTTGTAACAACTATATCTAAAATATTTTCGTTACCGTTGAGGCATCGCGTTGGTTCAGTTACGAGCTGTTCAAGATGGTGATCTGAGAAGAGATCTAGAATGATTTCGCAAGCTGCTTTATCCCTGCCCCCAGTAACGTGAACGTAATTAGTCCAGTCGATATCAGGCAAGTTAAAGTCACCTCCTAGTATTATTGTATGGTCCGGAAATTGCCGTGCTATATTATTTACATTATTTCTCAAGGCCTCGGCAATATTTACGCTTGCATCGGGTGGACGATAGAACGAGCCAATCACAAGTTTTGTCCCAGCTACGTTGAGCTTGATCCATATGATTTCGCAGACAGTATGGACATCTATTTCGCTACATGCGAGGTACTTACTAATAGCTATAAATACACCACCTCCTTGGGAATGCAACCTATCCTTACGGAAAATGTTCATGTTACTATTAAAAATTTCGGCGGAACTTATATCCGGTTTTAACCAACTTTCTGTGCCTATTACGATATCAGCATTTGCACTACGAATAACGTTTTCGAGTTCAGGCTGTTTGTTACAAACTCTTCTGCAGTTAACTACTAGAACTTTTAAGCTACCCCTAACACGCGGTGCTGAATTTATCTTGGCTGTCCGCAATTGAATTTCCTCCTAAGGGTCATCCTCCCTCAGCCCAAAACACCCCCCAATGCACTCCACACGGCCCCTGCCACCCGTGTAGCCGATTCCCGTGTGTAGTGCACCCCTGATCTATCCAAGGGATTCCTACAAGACTCAACCCTAGGGAGAAGATCAAGGAATCTGCAGCCATAACTATCACAGAAGCGCCGTAATCTCTGGTTCAGCCTCTCAACACGGCTCTGAACCAGAGTTCCACAGTCAGTCCTATCGACAATGCTGCAGATGGATAGCTCAGCCGAAATCTTGCGGCCAATGGCCACAGAGTTCACCCTTTCTGCAAGTCGCCCAAAGGACGAGAGGATAACCTCCGACCCTAGGCGGCAAGCATCATTGGTGCCGACATGAGCTACAATCTGCAACTGGCTGCACCCCGTCCGTTCAATGGCATCCGGGATGGCCTGTTCCACATCTCGGATCAGACCCCCCGGAATACACAATGAATGGATACAGGAATTCATCCCCGACCTCTTCGCCATTTCCCTAAGGGGTTCAATAAATCGCCTAACGTTGGAGCTACCGACCACTAAAATCCCCTTCTGCAGTTTCCCAGACTTAGCGGGCTGTGGGGCTGCCAACTAACAGGCCGACGATTGCAGGACTGAATCAGATCTAGACAATGCGTCAAACCGATTGGACAGAGGTACAAGCTCGCCTTCTTGGGAATCAAGCTTGCACGACTGCCCCCGCATGCGCCGTCGACGTCCAGACACCACACGCCAGCCACCACTAGGCGACGGCCGCATTGATTCCGACATCTCGGCCTGGACTGCAGGTTCGATGACTGGTATGGGAGAACCTGCGAGCCGATCAGCGTCTACAGGGTCACCAATACCGCATCTACTGCACTCACTTGCGGCAGCTTCCAGCTGTGTAACTCTTGTTACCAAAGCTACAAGCTGGGTGCGCAGGTCAGTCACCTCAGCCTGCGTCTGCACACAACAACCACAGTCCCTACACATACTACCTTACAGAAAGAAAAACTAAGAGTAGGAGGCCTTTTGTCAATAACCAAATGTACAAAGACGAAGCTTACGCTAACTACGCACTTTAAATTAAATTTGCACTGGAGGTACTACTTCACGTAACGATTCCGACCAACGACTGCAGCTGCTGCTACTGACAAACTAATAAGCAAGGACGAAGCTACACACTTTTAAGTGAATTATCACTAGAGGTACTACGTCACGTAACGGTTCCGACGATGGCTGCTGCTACTGACTAACAACTATACAGAGACGAAGCTAACCACACACTTTGAATTAAAACTATCACAGAAGGCACTATTCCCCGTAACGGCTGCCGACTAACGTCTGACTACTGGGGCTGCTAAACAAAACGCAAAGATGAAACAAAAGAAAACTAAACACTTTAAATTATATCACCACAGAAAGCACTGCCTCGCGTAACGGCTGCCGAAGAACGACTGACTACTGGGGTTACTAAACAAATATTCAAAGATGAAACAAAAGAAAACTAAATACTTTAAACTATATCACCACAGAAAGCACTGCCTCACGTAACGGCTGCCGAAGAACGACTGACTACTGGGGCTGCTAAACAAATATTCAAAGATGAAACAAAAGAAAACTAAACACTTTAAATTATATCACCACAGAAAGCACTGCCTCACGTAACGGCTGCCGAAGAACGACTGAACTGCTGGGGCTGCTAAACAAATATTCAAAGATGAAACAAAAGAAAACTAAATACTTTAAATTATATCAACACAGAAAGCACTGCCTCACGTAACGGCTGCGAAGAACGACTGACTACTAGGGCTACAAAACAAATATTCAAAGATGAAACAAAAGAAAACTAAATACTTTAAATTATATCACACAGAAAGCACTGCCTCACGTAACAGCTGCCGAAGAACATAAACATAAACCAATCCAATGACGGCTGAGTGTCGGACTGAGGCCCGATCCTCAGAGGCCTCTAAAACCACTTTCGATCACCCGTGAGCAACATGTGGCTGAAATCTTGCCATATTGTTTATTGAACATGAAGTAACTAAAATTGATAATTTTGAAGATGTGATTTATGAGTTTACAGCTGTTAGGCTCTATTTCCACTAAGCGGCTAGCGATTCCTATTTATTCAATTATGGCATTGACCATACCCATTGACGCGACCGCGACTAGGCTGTCGTCGCGACTGCAAAAGAACACGCGACTTTATACCCATGTAAAATTACTGCGCAACATACACGTAGCTTACGCTATCTATAAAAATCTATGTATGCTTTTAAAGTTCTTTGATAGGTACACCATTTAAAAAGAGCTGGAATGGGATTGATTGTAAGACAGAATGAGAGTGATGGGGATTATACAAGTCGTCTATTAGTGATGAGGCATGTAAAGATATTGGAGTAAGAATTAAAAGTAATGCATGGAAGGGAAAGGATAACTATGACCACAAGCTGGCACTCGATTTCGAGAACAAGGGTGTAGGAAGATTCTCTATTTTAGGTAAGGGTGCCTGGGATTGGAATAAGTTACCAAGAGAGATGATGGATAATTTACCAAAAACATTGAAAGAATTTTAAGTTAAAACTTGTAGATGGTGAGTGTAGGTGGGTGCAGGAAGGGGGAGGTGTGTGTGTAGGGAAATTGCCATCTGAGCGTGCGGTCTATCGCTATTTAATTAACTAATTAATTAATTACGCCAAATGTAAACTATGAATCGCCTTGCTTTACAAAACCTGTAGTTAAACACCGTTTTTGTTATTAAAGTTCGCCCACTATAAGCAGGTAAAACTTTATCAGTTAGTTAGAAAGCATCATCACCGACGAAAAAATAAGAAGTTGTTTTTTGATGTAACTGGCGCACTTTCTGCAGTATTTAGTTCATTCTTCGTCAGCTTTTTTATGGAATGTATTATCTCTAAATATGGATTTTCCGTAAGCTCCGACGTCAATGCAAATAACAAAGGATGTATCCAAATCTATGTTTTCTTTTTGTTAACGTCATTTATTTCTTCGACATCCATATTGAAAAAGAGCTGGTTTGTGGAATACAGCCGCGCGCGCAGTCCCTACAAAACTAGCCGCTAGCGACTGCGGTCGCCCGCGACTAACCACGTAGTGGAAAAGCAGCCTTAAAGCTAAAAAGAGAAGATTATGAAAGCAATTGTTTTTAGTTTATTGTGTTTTTTTTAAATGAAGTTATTATAACAATTTTATTTTAGTATAATTTTTAATGACAATAAATGTTTATTTAATTACATTTTATTAAAATGATATTTTACACTTACAAGATATTATATTTTACTTAATTTTGAATTTAAATTTTCAAGGGGTGACACCATCAATATCCGCCCCGGGTGTCACCCACGCTAGCTACGCCACTGCTCCAGTTGTTCTATTTTTCTCGGTTAATTGACTTTTATTCAACTCAACCAGAATCTCTAGTGCAGCCGAGCAAAATAGTATAATATTTTCCTCTTTTACCTTATGAATCACTTCATCGGTAATAGTCTTTGACATCAATGTGATCAGTGTCGCGGCTTAGATAGTGGTATGTAAGTTGTTTGTAATTCACGCGTTCTACGTGTTCCTGTAATGTAGGGTCATATTTAGATTTAAACAAGGCTATGAACTTACCAGAATTTCTACTCTAGATTCTCTATGACCAGTTACGAAAGGCTAAGAAACTAACGATGTCAATTAATATTTCAATCAAATTGTGCCTACATTTTTGAGATTCACGAATTAGCCTTTCATTTTTGTAGTATATTGTTTTTTCATGCTGTATTCCTTTTTCTAAAGTCATCCATAGGTACATAAATGAAATGTGTTCTTATGTATTCTCATGTCCTTGTAAAATGCTACTTATGTTCATCCAGTCACAGCACCTTGTAGCGATTTCGTTCGCTATGTGGCGGTTCAAGATATGATTTGAGATATGTTTGCTTGTTTAGTTTTGCAGGTTCGATTTCTTTACTAAGTCAATTCACAGGTCACTTTTAAGTTCACATCTGATTTATTTACCAAGCACATACATCTATCCCAACCGCCACCACTAATTATACTTGTTCATCTTCACCGTGGATTAGGCTATACAGTACTTCATTTCCTCCAATTGCAAGTTCTGACCACGCTTCTGTCTATTGAGCTTACACACTGTCACCACTTCTCCCTACTACTAGCTTGTCGTTCGTCACGAAGCAACTTCCCTAACGTGATCAGCAGACAACATTTTAATACTTTTAGATCCACTATCCAGTTATTCAGGGCGCGCTGTGACATTGACCCAACTCATGCGGCAGCCAACATACTAACCATATATTGTCTCTGATACTAACTCTCGCGGCGGCTAGCCTCAGATTGACTCAACAATTACTTTTTTGCCCCGCACGCCTCCGCTCACAACAATGCTTCGTGGCGACTTTAGCTTAAGCGGCCCGACCCCTACACGATCAATATTATTGTGCAATAATATTGATGTTCTCCCTAGACTGCTCAATAATTATTGCACAATAGTTTAGTTGACTTCGAAATGACGGACGAGCAGGACGTAGCAGCTGTAGCTATTGCTTCACTGTACTGTACTGCGTGAAAAAAAAAAAAAATGGCATGTGAAGCGGAAATATTTACACACGATGGAATTGTCTTAGAACTGTCTTGGTGCTTTACGCAGGAGACATCTAGTTATCAAGAAACCTCCTGGTTCTGAATTCCTTTTTATAAGTTTAAACACTTTTTCAGTATTGCTCTCTTGGGTATAATAAACACGAATTACAACTTTTTAATGGTAGACGTCGGACCGAATGTGTTTCTTCGTGTATATGATGGTGGCTATCTTAATGTTCCAAATTTGGAGATATACTTATCAATCACCTCACAAGAACTTTTACTAAACAGTAATAAGCTTGCACCATTTTTTTTTTTTTCTGTGACGATGCGTAACTGTTTTAACAATAAGCGAAAATTTCATTGGAAAGATTAGTTTTGTTAGCATTGTTTAAGTAAATTTTGCATTGTATTCATACCTATTAACTCCTTTCAGGGTCACATGTATACTAACTCAAGGTTTGTTGTTATTATTGTGGCTAATAATAAAACTGAAATAATAAATACTTAAATCATCCATTAATTTCCTGTGCTCTTCCAGTGGTCCCATTGTATGTTTTGAGCTCAACACATCCTGGTCTTCAAGAAAACCTAGCTGGTTGAAGTACCAAAACGTTGGCTCCACCACTTCATCTCCACCCACAACTATTCTTTTTTTTATATCTTTAATTCGTTTTACTTCTTTTCCGTAGTTGGTCCTCAAAGAATCGATCCTTTTTGTAACATCTTCCATTGTAGTAATTGCATGTTTTCTCTTTATATTTGTGCAGCAGAATTTCGTAAGCCTTATTTTTTCCTGTCTGTTTTTATACTCAGACGCTTTGATATTCCATAATGCTGGTAAATCTGGCACTCACTTCACTTTTGCATTCATTTTCAGAAGAAAAAATCAATGAAAAAAATATTACAGTAACAAAATACCAAGCGGAGACGACCAGGGATCGTGCATAAACCACTTAGCTCCATTTTGGCCTCCAGTGAACCCCCCCCCCCTCCCCCTCACGTAGCCCTACGTGGCTTTTGACTCTACCCCTCCCCCCTCACGTAGCTTTTTTACCATTTGATTCCAGAAGACATTTTGTACCGTTTTCTCTTGTCAGACGATTATAAATTACATACGGAGATAATTAACTGAGGGAAATAAATATACACATGCTGTTTTGAGTTCTGTTCCTCATTTTAATGTTATGAAAGGAAGGCTACGTGGCCTGGCTCGGAACCCCCACCTAATCCCACGTAGCCCAGCGTAGCTTTCCAGCCAACCCCTCGCCCCCCTGGACCGAGCCACGTAGTTTGTGCACGGCCCCCAAGGATCATGCCCGTGTCTCGAGACCAACTGAGGGGATATTGCGCAATATCGCCCACAGACGCCACAATGTATTTCAGGTTGCACAATATATTTCAAACTGTTTAGATTCACTCAATAATATTGCACAACCTCTCAATATAACCTACAGACGTTCAATATTATTGTGCAACCGTAAATATTGAGCAATAATATTGACCGTGTAGGGGCCGCTTTACAAAAAATATACCTGCCTTAATACAGTCTCGCCACTACCTTTCCTGTAAAACTGAGTTTGTGAATTGTCAAATATTCTGCATTTTGAGATTTTGATAAACCAACAGGTGCAAATACTGAGTTTAGCCATTATTTAGTTTTCTTGAGAAATGAAAATTAGAAAATTGTTTATGGTGCGCGAGGCCGTACTCGGTCGCCCACGCCGCTTCCGAGCATTTGCACCGATGGAAATTTCCCTACACGTATATTATCCTATTACTTTTTTCCCCCTTAAATTCTTTGAGTGAAATTTCTCTACACGCCCACTTTTTCCCTTCATAGATTTTAATTTAAAATTCTTTCGGTATTTTTGTAAATTGTACGCACTTCCGTTGATAATTTATTCCAATTCGTGACTCCCATACATACAAATAATAATTTTCCCATGCCATTTTGGATCAATTCCAGTGCTATCTCTGTTCCCTTCCATGCAGTATTCCATATTTTTTACCACTATTCTTTTAAATTTAATCACCAGCATAGGACTTGTACATTCTCAACAAACTCTTCAGCCTCCCCCTGGCTTCTAATGATTCTCAATCCAGCTTCTCTATCATATTGTACTCTGCGATAATTTCCACAAACAAATCCAACTGCCCTTATTTTTACTCCCTCAAACTAACGTATTTGTAACACAAAATTTAGTTCCCATACCATATTACCATATTCCAGCATCGGCATGTCCAAAGTTTTATAATCCAATTTCCTTACCTCTCTTGCACATCCCCTCATCACTCTCTCCAATAAACAAAGAATTTTACAACCTCTGTCTACCTGTCTGTGTTATTGCCCAGTTCAGGTTCCTATGAAAAGTTATGTGAAATTACTTAAACATTAGGTCTTAAACGAGCGGTTCCTTTCTCACCCTATAGTTTTAAACAACCTTTCGTTTATTTATTTATTATCTCGGGGACTAATAAGCTGACTCTTCATGGCATTTATCTTCATTCCACGAACCGATATCGTGTTCCAAGTCATTCTGCAGCTCTTCATATCACTCTTCCATTTTGATCCTACTATACACCATTAATTACTCTGTAATCAATCTAATTTCTGATTTAAAACCATTAACATAATCAATTAATTAGAATAATGAATAGCAATTATTCCAATACACTACGCTGTGGAATTACCATTTTCTCTTCCAACTGTGATTTAGTTGCATTATCTACCCGAACTCTTTGTTGTCTACCTTTAAAAAATTTATCTACCCAGCCCAGTCACTTTTCCATTCACTCCGAGTTTTATCTTATTTAACACCATTTTATTGCTCATTCTGTCAAACGCCTTGGAAAGATCTAATGCTATATTATCAACTTCACCACCCTTTCCCGAAATATCTTTCAAATAGCACACTAACTGCAATACACATAAAAATCGTTGCCTGAAGTGATGTTGCCGATTTACAAACTAGTTTCTTTCCTCACAGCCATTTCTGATATGCTTGCATGCATATCAATTTCTCCATCACTTTCTCACTTACGTCATACCAATCTGACCGTAATTTTCAATCCTATTTGGCACTGCTTCTTTATGGTACTATCACACTTTTCCAGTCCTTTGGCAAGCAGTAAGTTTATAGACTCAATCCACTTAATATTACAAGGTAAAGGTACAACGTCGATTCCACTAACCTTTACTACACCTACATGATGTTCTAAGACTATACCGACACCTCAAAATAAGAAATAATTTAAAAGAAAAATACACATGAACTGAATGTAGTTGCGTAGGAAAATTACTACCAGAGAACAGGGTCCATATGAATTAATGTAATTTATGTCAAACAGCGAAGATACCACCGCCTTACAAAACAAACATAAAATAATTCTACTGACATCCAACCAAAAAAGTATGTCTCTGCTCAACGCCAAAGACATTTAATGACTCATAACATGATTATCATCTGGAATTTAATTAAACTTTTTTGTACTAAACTTCCAGCTGCTATTTAAATAAGTAGTTATTAACAACTATAGTAAATACGGTTGTAATTTATCATTTTAAATTATGTCATCCTGAAGGTGACCGCAGTGTGTATCATAAATACAAGCTCTCTGCTGATTGCAGTAGTACAGCTATAGTGATAGTGTCGTCTGTAGTAGTGCCGGTTGGTAATTACTACACGTTTAGTGGGGCTGTACAAGTTTATGCGAAGAATCTGTATCTCGTGAAAATGCCATCGAAAGAAATAACTGTAGTGCCTAATGAAGATGATGTGATCAAAACTCTTTGCGAACTAATCCAAGATATTGCTAGGGCTGCTATAGAGCGAGAAGACGTTTTCAAAGTTGGATTGTCAGGTTATAACATGAGAATGCACGAATTTTTACTGTATTTCGTATGTTAAAAATGTATTTGGGTAGCTCATGTCAAATTCAATTTCTGTTTTATGTTCGTAGGTGGATCACTTGCAAAATTTCTTTCAATTGGACTCCCTAAAATTGAGACTGATTGGTCTAAATGGAGGTTATTTTTTTGTGATGAGAGAGTTGTCCCTACAGAAAGTCCCGACTCTACGTATGGGATTTATAAAAATTCGTTAATAGGAGCCGTTCCATTAGTTGAAGATCAGTTTATTAAAGTTGATCCTCATTTGACAGGTTGGTGAAATCAGTTAACTATCTCTTTCCTAAATCTCATCTTAACCAATCCTATTGTTCTCAAGTCATTATGTTAATGAGATTGGTCGGTTATAGGTATTCAAGTTTCTGTTGTATATTTTATTTATTCTTTTTTGTGTATTTGTGGTTTTAGATATCTTGGTTGGTAATTTTCCACTTAATCTTTGATATGTGAATTCTAATTTATTCGTTTTCTATGGGTTATACTTATCATTCCTTCAACTTTGAACTGAACTCATTTTTCCAAATTTCACTTAATATTACTAATTCTGTTTGTATGGATGTGTATGTATTTTGATTAATATGAACCTTCTAGTTGTTTCCTAGCTGTGTACTGTGCTGTCAACAGAATCTGGGATTTTTCTCCTAATATCCTCAGGCCGAATTAATAAATTAGATTATTTCCCTTGATATGGTATTTTATTCCAGTTTTGCCAGAAGTTATTTTCTTACAGCCTCTACCATTTAATGTTGGAGAATAGTTTACATCACAATACAGTCATCACAAATATGGCGCTCATGAAATACTAAAATATCTAAACTCCTCTGCCTTATTCTACATAAAGAAGTTTCAACCTAAACACAATCTCAATATAGCTGCTACAAAATCAAACTATGCAGAACACCTAAACACATGAAAAGCATTCTGAACTATTTTTTTGGTAATACCAACAGTGTCTACATCAGGATTCCTATTTCAGGTAGCATAAATTATCATATTAATTTTGTCATACACTTCCAGTATAAACTGCCATTGGATTAATGCATGCGCAATAATACATTCACTGTAATGTGTTGTAAACTTGACCCTAATCTTATACTTCCACAATATTTCTGGAGAATTTTTTTAAGTACTATCATTGATATTATTTCAGAGAGACTATTTTCTTTCTGCAATTCCCATCCCAGCTCCTGTATTATATGACTTACTGGAAGTGTTCTCTATGTAGGTTTTTTTGGGGGTTTTTTTGCAAACAAATCTAGTTGCCTTCATAACCCCCTCAGTTCCTGTATTTGTATATGTGTGGTGCCATACTATTTAATTATCCTTAAACACAGTTTTGTTTCCCAATTTCCTGGTACTAATTACTCTTTACAACAAATTGTCTTTGAAACTCTCAAACTATCTGCCCAGTTGAATTTGTCGTCAAATAAAATGCCAAGCTTTATACATATGCCTTCAATAAGGAATTATTCCTCCATCATATAGTAACTCGTAACCTTTTATTTTACAATATGTGTAAATAATAAACTGACATCTCTTTACCTTTTATCAACATTGTGTATTGTCTTTCTACATTGTAGATGAAAATGCATTCCTGTCTTTCAGCTCAGGTCTTGGAATCCTCTCCTAATAGATCTTAAGGAAAAATACACACAAAAATTTCTATTTGTAAATGCTCACAGCTTCCTCTTGGAAAAATGCATTTAATCATTCTAGTTATCGGCAGTTCTATCATTACCGTGGCGCCAAAATCTGATGATGTATTCTTGCAGAACTCGACGAAATAAATCGAAAATAAAGAATAAAATTTTTTGATATCTCGCTTGGTTTTCGAGATATAGCATGTTAAAAATCAGCCATAGGTATAGTTCCTTCTGCTTTTGATGTTTTTTCTTCTGGTCCAGGCCGTATTTCAACCTAACAACAATCGCTAGGAAGAAAATAAAACACCTATAGTGCATTTCCACCATGTAGATATGGTGGTTTTGGTGAAATTTTTTTTTTTTTTGGTCCAGGCCGGATCTCACCCTAACCTCATCACTTTTGAGATACAATATCTCGAGAACTAAGCGAGATATCAAAAAACGTTATTCTTTATTTTCCATTTGTCTCATCGAGTTACGTAAGAATTCATCATCCTATAGCGAAATTTTTCTTCTGGTCCAGGCCGTATTTCAACCTAACTACGTCAATTTTGAGATACGATATCTCGAGAACCAAGCGAGATATAAAAAAATTTTATTCTTTATTTTCGATTTGTTTTGTCGAGTTCTATAAGAATCAATCATCATATTGTGGCGCCACGGTAATGATAGAATCCCCTAGTTATCTTTCAAAGAAACCTAATGGAGATTTTTGAAGGGGATGATACTGGCTTAAATGATTTTGGCTTCTTTTCTTGTTGAGTCCCTCTTTCTTCGTTGGGGGAGCGGCTGTTTGTTTTAAAATGCTTTTGTGATGCATCATTGGTTTGATAATTTTATGCTGTGTGGTGTATAGCTATCTGTATGCAGATACTTCACTACATGCTTATTGTCATGTATGACAACTAATTGTGCAGTTTGTTTGTTGAATGTAAAGTATATCAATCTCCATGTGGTTTCTCTTTCCACCAAAGTATTGTTTGAGTCCTAAAATTATCCTCTTGTGACAGATAACAAATCCAGTTCAAATAATAATCCTACTTTCACTTGTATTATATTTAAATTGTTTGTGGATAATGGAATCAAAGAAACTGCCATGGGCACTACAAGAATGCAATCAGTGACAGATATGATAAAGGAGCTGGAATGGGATTCATTGCAAGACAGGAGGAGGATGAGGAGGGTCATGGGAGTGTACAGGGCGTATACTGGCGATGAGGCATGGAAAGATATTGCAGTAGGTATGAAAAGTAGTTCATGGAAGGGAAAAGATGACCATGACCACAAACTGGCACTCGATTTCAGGCACAAGGGTGTGGGAAGATTTTCTTTTTTAGGTAAGGGTGTCAGGGATTGGAATGAGTTACCAAGGGGAATGATGAATAACCTACCGAAAACGTTAAAAGAATTTAAAGTTAAAATTTGTAGAGGGCAAATGTAGGTGAGTGTAGGATAGGGGGAAGTTGGGTGTGTAGGGATATTGCCACCGGAGCCTGTGCTCCGTTGCAATTAAATTAAATAAGATAGGGTAGCGAACAATAACCCGTCACTTACCACAGATGAAAGCAGGAGAGCGAGATGAACACGTAAGTAACACAAAAAAACAACACAAATTGCACAATATTTCGGTGAGAAACCTTAGTCATGTGAGAAGCGAGACATAGGGCAGGGGAAAAGATGTGGTCATAACTCGCCATAATTGTTTCAAAAAGGAGCAACAAATTTCATGAAGTATTTGATCTGATTTCCTGTCGTACAGATCAATTATTTGATTTTTTCAATTTTTAATATCAGTTCATATTTAAAATTGTTTCTGTGCTATATCAATCACTGACTAAATGTTGAATCATTAATAAGAAAATTAACCATGCATTATTGTTTATTTTGGTCTTAGCCAGTGTCAAGGCTCTTTCCACTTTGATGAAATTCTTTGTGACATTCTGAACAAGTTGTGGATGGTACACTTGTGATAATATATTCTGCACAATAAGCATGATGGAGTTAAAGTCTGTTTCTTATTTTGCTAGTTTGTTTATAAAGACGTAGTAATTAAGTTTCATCCAATGTAATAGTCATTTTGCTTTTGGACACTTTTGAATACTTGGCTGATGTACAAAGGAAAGTACAGCAATTTAATAAAAGTTAAGTTACACGCCATTATTGAGTTCTCATTGGTAGTGATATTGTCTTCCTATCATCACAGCTTTCTCGCAAATTATAAGAATAAAATGGGGAAAATTGAAAAAAAAATTTAATTGACTACTCCTTCTATTCTGTCGGAAGAATTTATTTTGGGTCTACTGGAGATTGTGATTCTGCCACAACAACATTCAGTAATGTTGTCATAATACTGCTGTAGTCAATCGCAAGACATATTATTTTAAAATAGTAATTCCATTATAATACAGCGTGGACCATTATTTTCAAGCAGAAATTAGGATGAAATGAAGACTTCACTGGTGTACTGCCGGATAGTGTCTGTCCAGCAACCTCCATAGACGTCTCTGTATTAACTTCCATGGCACGCAACAAAAAACTGTAGCCCCACCCACTCACAGCCAGCCGCTAGGCACAGGCCATGGAGAGAGCTGTCGGCTGCATAAGGAGGTGCGGCACCTGGACTGTCTCAGTATCCAATGGTCAGCCGACCTTTGCAGATGTCTCCACACCTGATGAAGATGGCGGAGCTAGTCATCGAAATATTGTGTTTTCAAAACAATATCCAGCGGTACACCCATGGAGACTTCATTTCAAGCATATGCCGAGAAAGTTTCCATTCTTGCAGAAATTAGGTTCTAGTGGAGTCTTGCATTTGACCACTGTAGTATTATGTCACCCAATTCCTGGCGGAATCGTGATATTAATTAATCCCTTAATTTCTATGATATCTACAAAATAAACTGCCAGTAGTTTGTGTAGATGTAGTTGACATAATTAATTACCATGTATGTTATGACTGTATATCTTCTGGTGTATATATTATATTGTTATGCAATTGTTTATCTCTAAATTAACAACTTTCCACATCCCACACAGCCCGCCTCTTACATTGGGATCAATAGAAAATGAATGTATTGTATACAAAAATTACATGGGTAAAGAAGAGAACTCAAGACACCACATTAAAAATAATAATAACAATTTAGCTAAAAAAATGATAATGGTTGGTTTCAGTACAGAAAGAAATTGTTCATAAATATTAATAAAATCCAAGAATTTTGTGTCCAGAAAGACGCTTACTTTGAAATTTGAAGTTTAATGTTCCACAGTGTAAAATATAAATTATATAACTTTTTTTTCTGGCTCACAATGTAATATCAGTAAGTATTATTGGGATGATTTATGTGAAGGAAATCGAGCAAGTGTGTTGACCATTTGTCTCAAAAATAATGTAAACATTAATCCATTATGTTACATCTATGAATTGTGTGTTTCTTAGGTGGCCACTGGGGGCAATCTTAGATTTCAACTAGATAATCATGAATTATTCTGTAAGAACGAAGACTTTCCCGGCGTATGACTGCAATGTAGTCTTCACGGGTGTACCGCCGGCGGTACACCCGTGAAGACTACATTGCATGAATTATTCTCTCCAAACAATATTTGATTTCTGGTGGCAGGGATGTTAAAACTCGCAACATACCGTCAGGCTATGCATTAACTTAATATTCCAAACTGCTAGATTCATCACCTTTATTTGTTATAGGTGTTTCACCCTTAAGTAGGTTGCTGTTGAATGTTTAGAGCTCTTGGTCATTAGTTTCCTTGTTGCATATATGTTTATAGTTGTGATGAAATATATTTTGTTGTAGTGACAGCCAAATAAATGAAATGTAAAAATATTTTTACTCGACAAAAATGGTTGCAGAAATGTATTCTGGATATCAAATGGCGAAAAATCAGAGTTCTGGGAGAATAAATACAAGGAAAATGTAAAAGATCTTAGGCTGCTTACTTTGTGCAATATAATGCCCATGGGCAAGCTAAATGTATATTTACAAAAAGGAATAGTATCACAACATGTGGAGACAAATATACCAGGCCTGGTCTAAGGAAAGGGGGTTAATATAAGGGGCAGGTACGTGAGTGAAGGATGCATACACAGGTGATTGTGCAAAGCAGCAGAGGGGAAGGACATATTGCATGTTTCTAATAATAGTCTAATGATAACCACAAGAGTACTCAGTTTTCATAAGGGGTCAGTGATCATAAAGTAGTAGCAGAAATGGGAAAGTACAGTGGCCAGATAAGGTGGTAATGATAAGGCATTGATTGCATAACTGAAAAAATATTTAATGCATAGATTCAATATCTGTAAGAATGAAACCAGTATAATGGAGAGTGAATACAAATAAATAATAAGAATTGGTTAGCAAATGTTTATTCTATAACAAACACTGAAGGAACAGAACCTACATATTATAACAGGGAAGTAGAGCCTGAGAGGTTAACAGGAAAGCCAAACTAGTAAGAAGCTAGAAACACAATATAGAACACATGAGCTACTAAATAAGGGATTATTAACAGCACTACGAACATCTAAAGATGCATTCTCCAAGAACATTGACTGACTAGGAATCATTGAATGATGCAACAGAAAATTAGTACTAGGAAACTGATGAAGTGGGGTATTCATGAACTTTTTTTTTATAAAGATGAAGGTGAAATGAAAGAGTAAATTAAAATGCAGAGATTTTCAGTATATGTTTAGTGAGATGTGTTGGTGATACATGCTGGGAATTGAGAGAGAAATGCCAGAGCATTAGCTTCTTTACTTTTATAAAAATGGGCAAAGAAGAAAATTTGTAAAAAAAAAAAAAATGCTTAAGATATTTGAGGGAACAAGGTAAGTTGAATAATAGAGGCTAGCATTTGTTAAAGATAGCTGAAGGTGCTAATGTTCCATACACTGAAATATTTAGTCTGTAGGCTTGAAGTATATTATGGGATTGAAAAATTCCGTAATAATATTGATACATAAAATAAGGGAGACAAATGGAGTTGAAAATTAATGGCAGGTTAGCTTAACATATCTAGCTGATTAACAACTAGATCAGTAATATCTGTGAGAACTTTTACGTTTTCACTTTAAGAAATAATTTTTGAGCTTTGTAGCTTTGTCAAATGCTTCCTTCTTGTGAATATGCCGGGGGTACAGGTGAGGAGACAATTTTGGCAGGCCAGCAGGTGTTCCATAGTTTTTGCTGTTCCACAGTGACAGTATATACTATCTTCACATATAAGACCCCTCCTTGGTAGGTTGGTTTTTACTGGGGTCACATCTGTCCTAATGTGGTTCAGTGATCTCCATACCTTTGTTTAGCGATGAGCCATTTGGCATTTCTGCTGTATCTGTTTAGTCAGCTGGCGGTTCATCTAGCAAGGTGTTCACAAATCATCTTCATGATCTGAGTCTCCTGTCTTCATTTTCCATTCCATGAAAGGGATGGCCTTCATCAAAGATTTTGTCCAAACTTCTCTCGTGTTTGATGGTATTTCTATGGGACACAGGTCCTGTGAAACTTGCTGCTCTATAGCTTATCCAGTGGTCTGCATTTCATTCATCCTATAATTATGCTGCATGTCTCATTGATATTTATATCCACCTTTGCAGTGTGGGCTGATCTGGACCATACGGGGTGGGCGTATTCAGCAGTAAAAAAGCGTATTGCTGTTGTGGTGGGTTTGGCACCCCATTTACTCTTTTCAAGTTTCCTCTGGATGTTATTTATGGTAGCATCTTAACCCTTTCGCGTCGGCTGCGAGGTAGCCGCGGGGACGGGAGACCCGCCCTGCCAGCCTCTCCCCTCAGCCGGCACTCCTCGCCCGCGAGCGCCCGGCATTTACGGCTCACCCCTCCCCGGTTTCGCGTCAATTTTACGCTCATTTTCAGAGGCTTAATTTGTTTAAATTGACTCGCTTCATTTAATTATATATCAAACTATAATGAAACTCACTTATTGTTAATTTTTTTTATGAAAAGTGCTTGAAATTGTAGAAGAAATTTTTTTTCTTATAACGATACTAAAACTTTACGATACTAAAATAACATTAAATTTTTAATTTTTTATACTCGTGTTGTACTAGAATATTATAATTCAATAGAAGAAATGTTTCTGGAACTATTACAAATAATTCGATTAGTTGCCAAAAATTTTTCCAACGAAAGTTTTCCATCGCTTTTTTGTGATCGAGGTGATCGAACTTGATACTGGGAAGGGTTTTTATTTTATTTATTTACTTTTTTTTTTTTTTAAAGTGTCCCGTCACTATTTTTTGATCCAGGGCTTCGGACTTGGCACTAGCAGGGGTAGAATCTTTTTTTATTTTTTTTTTATTTTTTTAGTTTTGGTTTTATTTTTTATTTTTTTTTTCAACTCAAAATTAAAAAGTTTTTCCTCGTTTTTTTTTCACAAAAATAATAAAAAGATATTTCTTCTTGCTAGAGGTTCCCCTAGTTCCCGCTAGAATGCGGTAAGGGCGCTGACAATAAACTGGCTTCCAGTCCTGTGGGGCAGAGAGGCGCTGGCAATATAGTGGCGTCCAGGCCGCTAGGCCCGCCCGAGCCTCTGGCAGTAAAGTGGCGTCCAGTCTTGGGAGCCCGCCCCGCCATTTCTCAATATAGTGGCGTCCAGACTTGAAAGGGTTAATGGCAGGTCTTTCCGCATAAGTGCTTGTGTGTTAAGGAATTATTGAGTGTAACTCCTAGGTTGGCTTTTCTGTGTGTTCTAGATTGACTCCATTCCAGTTTATATGTAATTTTTGCTTTGCCTTTCGGGAGTGAAGATGAATACATTAAGTTTTTGTTATAAGAGGGTTGTGTGCAGTATATATGAAATACACAAGGAAATCCAAATTTTTAGTGCAATAACCGGTAAGACATTTGATGAAGTGATCCTTAGAATGTTAGTGTATAAGGTTATAACCACTGACGAAAATCATAGACTTGCTGGACAGAGGTTATTTATTTTTATTTATTTATGGTATGCTCGCAGAAAAGCACGTCACATTGATTACATTTGAATTAATAGAAAGTTACATGAAGGAGATTTGACTGTCAAAAATTAATGTTTCTCAGATATTCTGTTGCTTGTCACTCGTATAGATGAAGTATGTATAGTTCCCATCATATGCCCGGAGGTCGCACTTCAATATGACATGGTGCAAGGTTTGTCTTTCTGCTCCACAATCACTCAGATGAGTACAAATCAGCTGCAATTGAAGAAATGAGCACAGCTGCCATGTCCTGTGCTTATTCTGTTTAAGGCAGTCCATAAGCTTCTTGGTTGATTAAAGCCAGGTGGCTACATGTGATGCAGAGAAAAAAAACAGGTTGTCTGGTCTGAGGACTTCCCATTTGTCTTTCCATGACTTTTTGATGCTGAATCCCTTGTCGTATAGGATTTTTTTGCTGTTGTCAGTGGAGGTCTTATTGATTTTAGCACATTACTTGTTAGGAAGTAGTCGAGGTCCCGGCTAGTTGTAGTGCAGGATTTCTAATCAGTTTTACATATTCGTTAACTAGGAGATTTTTAAGGTCTGCAATCCTGCAGTGTTTTCAATCCCACGGGATTGGAGCAAACAGTTTTTCAACGCATACATTTAACACAGTTACTTAAAACATTAATAAATTAAATAATAATTAAATTAATAAATAAAATTTAATGTTAAATGATAAAAATTAACAGTTAACAATATTTTAATTGGCAAAATGACATTAAAACTTTTTAGCATGTCTTAGGTACATTTTAAAATTTTACATTTTTGTTTTTTAATCTAAGCCAATTTTTAAATAAATAATAAAAAATATTCAGTGTTAGGTCATTATGTGCCTTACAAAACATGGTTTGCTTAGTGGCAAAGTTGCCAGAGTTTTTTTTTTTTTTTTTTAAATTCTAAATAAACGTTCCATAAAATCGAGAGAAAGCATTCCATTTCACAAAGTGAAGTGAATATACTATGTAAAGTTTAGATTTGGCTCAGAACAAGATCTCATAACTTATTGTCACTGCAAAAGCACGAGACTTGGCCTTTTTTACAAAAATTGTTTTTGTGGGATTCCTTATTATATCTCCTGATTCCTTGATTGATCTTTCAGTTGATTCAATGTTATTAAAAGAAACTGTCACCAACACTTAAACTATCAAGTATTTCAGTTTTACTTACGTGGCGTAACGACGTTTTTAGAGTGGAAATTATTATTTTTAGTAAGAAAGGAGACTTTCTCGGTGAATGATTGCAGTGAAATTTTCATAGGTTGTATCTCCGGATTTCATTGTAAAAACACGAAATTTCACAAGTGAGGGAGACGGCGGAGGCAGCTGTCATAGCATGGTGTTCCTACAACACAATTCGTCGATACACCCGTGAATACTTCATTATAATTTTTTTGCCTTTAGTCGAAATAATAACAAGGAGAAGAGGTATTAATCGATAGCCTGAGCGGCACATGTAAGCAGGCGGCTTTCGTCAAAGAAACACATAGAGACAGTGGCCAAAACAACAATAAGTCAAATGATATACAATTGACTTTTGATAGCTGCTAAATAAATAGGTATGTGATCTTTAAAATTACGTTAACATTAGTTTCCTATCAACGAATAATCAAATTTTCAGCCGCAAATAAGGAAATTGTCACAATAACTTTATCTGCAATTACAGAAAATGGCAATAATGAAACCGTGAATAAAAAGCTGAAACTGTAGTTCAGATAACATTTGCGACACACAAAAAATAATTATATAGTTCGAAAACCTTACTAAATACGCAAAATTACTCAAATTACAGAAATGTGTACTCAAAAATGAATACGTAAAAGTATGTCAATTTACTTATGTATGATGAAGGTTGACAAAAACAAATGTTTGTTCACAAGCCTCAAATACCAACTGCAAGGGTACAGGCAAACAGTGCAAAACATCCTATCGAGACCGAGTGGGGCAGCGAATCACGCAGACTGACACACGTTTCTGCCAGATATTGCGGATCCGCTTAATTTTGTGCGGGATCTGCCAGACTGTCTAATGATGCGGGATCCCGCCTTGCTGGATTGCAATCCCTAGAGACCTTGTCATTGGAGGTTGTGAAGTGGAATGTAGCTCAGGATAGGCAGCCAGGTTCTCGGCGTGCCAGAGACAATGTGCAGGGGACTGTTTAACTGTGTGTCCACCAATCCAATGTGTGCACTGTTGCTCCATACTGAAGAGGCATATTCTGAAGCTGAATAAATGAGGCCGAGTGTGGGTATACATAGTGTTTTTGCAGTAGACCTCCAGGTTGTGCCAGTAAGTTTGTGGATGATATTATTGTGCGTTTTTATTTTGCTTGAGAGTTTATTCAGATTTTCCTTGAATGTAAGTATGCCATCAAGTGTTAAGCCAAGATATTTAAGGAACTCACTATGACTAAGTTGTTTTCCCTCGAAAGTCTCAGCTCTCTGTGAAACTCTTTGATGTTCATATTGAAGCAGGTAACCTGTTTTTTCTTGCTTTTGGTAGAAGTCTCCAATCATGAAATTATTGACTCAATATTTCTAAATCAGGTGTCTGTATTGACTCACCTACTTTGAAATTAGAGTGTGGTTTGCAAGTGTCCAATCGTCCACGTAACCAAACTTGGGAGAAGTTGTTTCTGGCAAGTCCAAGATATGGAGGCTGAGTAAAGGAAGGGCCAGTACAGAGCCCTGAGGATGTCCATTGTTTAATTTTTTTAACTCTGTTATTCATGTTGCACATTACTACCTGGTAAGATCTCCCCAAAAGCATATTGTTTAACAGCATTATTAATTGTTGGGAGGTTATTACCTGCGCAAGTTTACAAATTCATCCCTGCCTCCAATCTGTCATACACTGCTGAGAGGTCTGTGAATGCAGAGGAAGTTTTAAGTCTGGGTAGAGATAGGAAATTTGGTATTGAGAGGAAGTCAAAACAAGGGATACCACAAGATAGTGTACTGGAAGCACTGCTGTCAGTTATTCTAATTAATTATTCCGCTGAGAATTTATAATCAGAATTATATTGTCTGTGGGTGGAACTATATAATATGATAATGATACTGGTGAGAAAATATTGTGCAGTTAGTGATTGTAACATCTACTTTTGTGCCAATTTAAATTATATGTATATCATTTAACTAGTTGGAGAGAGATGCAAACATATTAAAAGCTTATTGCACTCGTAATTTTATGCTGTCCAAGTGGTGCAGTGTACTGATACAAAATGTCAACATTTCAGTGAAAATGCTTTGGTCTTCTTCTAGTAAAGAACAGAGTAGTGATGTGTTCTGCTATGCTTTCCTTGGAAGAAGGCCAAACAATGTTAGCTGAAATGTATGTATTTCCTGCTAGGATGCAGAGCCACTCAGACAGCATAGAATCTAATATTCTGGTTATGGAAGCCATTAGTAGCATATTTAATCTGTTTTTCAACTCTTGCAATTTGTGTATTTCATTCAAATTGCAACTATAAATTTCAAATAATTTGTGACATTTAAAATCAATTCAGTACTAATTAATATTACTCTGCTATTCACTACAAAGTGGATGGTGGAAAGTGCGTTGCACCTATCTTAATGAGTAAAAGTTTATGCACAGCAAGGTATATTCAGGATATGGCAGGAGGCACCCATGCACAACTGTCACAGCATTCACCTGTAGTGATCTAGAAAAACCCAGATCAGGATGGCCAGAGCAGTTTCATGAGACCTGTTCCTGTTGAATTCTAAGTTTTCTCACTTGAAAAATCTTTCTATTCCATTCCCTAATGCTCTTGGAAGAAATGAGCAATGAAAAGAACCTTTCCTGACCCTGATTTTTCATATCTTATTTTCTTGGTCATTCCTGGATATGAATGTTGCTAGTAGTGAAATTTGTTTGCTGTCGTCCTGAAATAGATCTGTCATGAACTTTCCAATTAACTTCTGAATAGGCGAGAGCAATGTTTACAGTGTTCCAGATTTTACCAGCCCAACACCTGGAACATCATGCTTATGCTATCTCTCCTGCTATTTATACCTATCATGTAACTCGCAGCTTTTATTTGACTTTCTCTAATGCCTCTATTAACACTTGTTGAGGAGGGGGGGGGGGGGCATACAGCAGTAAGGCTGCATAAGTGCTTTGTATAAAATCAGTTTAATTTCTAGCATATACTTTTAAATAACAACCTAACAAATGGAGCATATGGTTTGCTTTCTCAGTTACCTTCCCAATCTGAACTGTTTCAATCTTCATTCATTAAGTAAATTAATAATGCTGTATTGAAGTTCTGGACACAAGAGACTTGGCACCCTTAGTGAATTATGAAGTCAGTGTGTTGGGTCACTTACAAATGTGTTAATCTACTGGCTAGTTTTCATTATATAGTAACAGTCCTGCAATCATTTTTAAGTAGTAATGTTTTCATATGAGTCAGACTATTTTATGCTTTTTTCTGTGGTCTTAAGTTTCTATTTGAGTCCATACCTATGGAGGCTTGAGTCTGATGTTCATGAAACATTTTGATGATTTAATAAAAAATAGTCATTAGATATGATAAAGTGCTTCTTCCTCTGTCAATTTGAAGTTAATCTTTGCCTCCTCCCAACTGCTTTAAGTTCCCATTTTTTGACATCAGGAACAGTAAAGTGAATTTCCTTTTGAATAATTATCGTATGAACTTGGAAAGCAAATGGTCTTAAAATTCAGCCCCACAAAATGAGTGGGAGATAATAGAGAGGGTTCTTTTCTTGTTTACAGTTTTGTGCACAGCCATTTTCAAGGAATTATGCTTAATCTTTAATAACCTGATACTGCTGGTTGTAAAATCATAGGCTGCATTTGTAAACATGTTGAAGAGTATATCTTAAAAGGTCATACGATGTTACCTGATGTATTCAAATTTATAAAACCTATGCACTCAAAACTTTTTATATTTTACTTTCCTATATTTCTGTAATGTGACAGTAAAAATGATTACCGTCACATTTCTCACATATTGCTTGACATGTGGGAAGATGCTTAATCTTTATGCTCCATGTGTCGCCACAGATAGCAGCCACACATATCATGTCCATTATTATTTACCTTTATTCATTTTTAAATAAAAGGTATGTTTTATAGTACATAACAGATTTGTTTTCTGATGTTGGTAGACCAATGTGTGTGTGTGTGTGTGTGTGTGTGTGTGTGTGTGTGTGTGTGTGTGTGTGTGTGTGTGTGTCAAGCACTTTTTACAGTGAATACTTCACATTAAAAATGTTTTGATTAGTCTGGTGTATGTTTCCAAATGTCCATTGCGTAGCTGGATCTGGAGCACACGCGTATTAAAAGTAGTGATGCTAATAACATACCTTAAAATTACAGGTGCATTATGTAAGTAAATTTGCAACTGGTATCTGACACACAGAGAATAACAAAACTAACATGACCAAAAAGTTCCTTCAGCAGAAGGGGGTATTAATTCTGTGTAAAAATATTGACTAGGAGAAAAAGAATCTTGTGATAGATGTCATGGAAGGATATTAAAGTTTAGGTGGCCTAATTAATTACATAATGAGCAGGAGCACAAAGATTCAGATGAGAGATGATAATACAGGTTGAATCAAAAAGGACTTTACGACATTGGAATGACATAGAAATTTATTGGGAAGACTTACAGAATCTGTAGATGTCATTCTGTAGCAAATGAACTCAAGTTTCACATAAAAGTGTCAAGTTTCATTTTCATTTGATGTGACTACAATTTGTCATGCGGCAAACATCCCACCAGTAATCAATTTCTTTCCACACTCATTGCAGCAAATCAGGCGTAACTTGTGCAACGGCAGCATAGGATTTTTCAGGTCGGCCAAATTGTTTGGTAGAGGAGGAACATACACACAATCTTTAACGACACCCCAGAGAAAGAAATCCACTTGTGTCAAGTCTGGGAAGCAAGGTGGCCATGTGATTGACCCTTCATGGCTAACCCACCAACCTGGGAAGCGATTATCGAGGAAATAAAAGTTCTTGTGCCAAGAGTAAATTGTAGGTCTGCTTATAGATTTTTAGTGTATTCAGTGCGAAATATATGCTGAACAGTTCTTTTCATGAAATCATAACACACAGTGGGCACGCTCCGCACCAGTGAAAGTAGCCATTTTAACTGTACACTACGCCAGCACTCCTGATGGCAGAATGGTGTACTAATGCACTATGTGCATCATACTTAAGGTTGTTCGCTACAAAATGACAAATCTACCAATTCTGTAAGTTATTTCAGAAAATTTCTATTCATTATTAAGTTGTAAAGTCCTTTTTGACTCTTCCTGTATGGAACAGCATTTATCAATCTGTGCGAATATGGGACTGGAGATCTGCAGGAAGAATATTAAAAATTTAATTTTCGTTAATTGTAACAAATATAAATTGCACTATATAATACCAGAAGTGCGTATAGCCTAAGGCCCTAAGTCAAAGAATCTAAAAGCCATGATATCTACAGGATATGAGAATATAACTCCAATGTTACTACAGGGCATTCGCCGGGAAACGCAACCCACTGTTAGCGCTACAAGGAAGAAACTGCTCCCGGCGAGCGAGCGGTCAGCTTCGGGCATTGTTCGACCGTCGGCTGCGACTATTTCATAATAATTACGCTTCATAAACTTCATAAACTTGTATGTGCTAAGCATTTGAATCGCTAAATGCCAGAAAGGGAACATGTCCAGTTTGATAAGTTTTAGGGACATGACAAAAAACTGTATTACGTTCACCGAGTGTGGTGGTGTAACGGATAGCGTTCTGGCCTCGCATTCGGGAGGACGGCGGTTCGATTCCCCGTCCGGGCATCCAGATTTGGGTTTTCCATGGTTTCCCCAAATCACTCCAGGTGAATGCCGGGATGCTTCCTTCAAAAGGCAATGGCCGAATTCCTTCCCATTCCTTGCCCCCATCCTTTCCCGTCTTTAAAGACCACGTTGTTAAAAAGGGACGTTAAACTGTAAAAAAAAAAAAAAAAAATAAAAATTTATTACGTTTGTACGGTAGACTGCTCAGCATTACATTTTGTGTTTGTTTGGCATGAGAAGCATATTATTTATATGTTTTGTTAAGTGACTTTCTGCAGAGAACGAAAGGGCTAAGTTGAAAGATGCCTTTTCCGGAAAAAAAGGTTTTTTTTTTACGAAATGGACATGTTCCCTTTCTGCAATTAGCGATTCATTTAAATGTGACGTAATTCATTAGCTTACCTTATAAAAGATGCTGGAAGTGTTGACCCTCTTGTGTAATGCACATTTCACATCTTCTGAACATATTTCGAGACACACGCTGCCCTAACTGACTTAATGATTTTTTGGGTGACTGTTCTAGTCGAAAAGCGATATCGTCAATTTTCTCCTCTGAGAGAATACGGTTGACCGACAGTCTCTTTTTGTTAAAAAATGAACCCGTTTCTCTTACTTTTTTAACCAGACGCAGAATTGTTGATTTAGCTGGCAGTAAAGCGCCAGGAAATTTGCGACGAAATTTACTGCGACACTTTTTAAACGACTTCTTCTTCACATATGTATCGTAGAGACATATTGTTTGTTGCAAACTGTAACGTACCATAATTTTACTCACACTCAAACACGGTACAGATTAGTAAGAGTATGAAGCCCCAAACCAGCCAAACCGCAAAGAAACGTTTATTCACAACACTGATTAATAAGAGACTGAAGTCACAAATTAGCTACAATGCAAAGAAACCGTTCTTAACAATGTAAGGGTCCCATTATACTGCGTCACTGCACTGTTGGGGCAGCGGAGGTGTTAAACAGTGCGGTGATTCACGGTGCCGTGTGTCGGGAGTTGCTGGCGCGACTGACCGAGCAAGTTGCCGACGGCACAGACTGGGAGGGTAGCGTTTTCCGGCGAACGCCCTGTATAATACCATCTGTAGAAAATGATAGGCTGAATTCGGGCAATTCATTTCTTGGAGCTTACTATAAAGGTGACAGGGAAAACTTCTACACTGAATATAAATAGCTTCTAAAACTGTCAAAGATAACTAGTTGAAAGTAGTTTTATGGCAGTGTATTTCTGTACATTTGTTCAACTAAATAAAATTGTTGTTAAATTAAGATCAGTTAAAAATTATGTAATGTGGGACATATAGCTTATGTTTACCATAACAGTTATATCTGTGGTCAGAGTATAAGAAAACATCTACATAGGCTGATTGTGTATAAAGAAAAAGTAACTAAAAAATATGTTTGTTAATTTAAATGCTTTATATACTTTTCTTTCTGTATTCTAGCAAATCATTTCTTTGCTAATGCGTAATGAAATAGAATTGTTATTAAATAATGCTAATAACCTAGATTTTGCCCTAACAACTCTGGCCAAAATTAGTCCACTAACAAAGGCTGGGCACATGATGTCAGTGTTATGAACAGTATGACAGTGACTAAAGTAGCCTTTTATGTAGGTAGATTATAAAAGTTGGCACCAAAGAGAGTGGCATTCCTTTGAGGATTAAAATGATTCTTTTGTTGTAGGTATACGCCTTAAGGGACTGTGGTGCATACTGATAACAATTGGTAGGGTTGGTTAGTAATATATACAGACGTAAAAAAAAATTTAAAAAATGGGAAATCAATCATTATAACTTGCAAGTGATTCAAGTAAAGTACACCATGGCCTGTATGGTGATGAGTAAGTTTCTTCTAGCCATTTAAAAATATGCAAGTAATTTTTCTTTTCACATAGGTTTTTTGTGGAACCATGCTGATTCTAGCTACAATGCTGGAAAGAGGGTGGGGGGGAGGGAAGAGGAAGAGGAGAATATGAACCCATTGGTTTGTGAATACTACTATCTCACAGTATTTGACAAGATTCTAAAGGGAAAAAAATAAATACTGTTTTACTATAATATTACACAGATATATCAGATTCGTATCATATAACAATTTTTATTGTATGTATGTCTTTTTTTTCCAGCTGAGGAAGCAGCCAAAGATTATATTCAGAAGATGGCAGTTCATTTTCCTCCAGACTCGTTGCCACGATTTCACCTTCTTCTCCTTGGCATGGGACCAGATGGACATACATGTTCACTATTTCCTGATCATCGTCTTCTTGAGGAGACTTCTGTTTGGGTGGCACCTATAACAAACTCGCCAAAGCCACCTGCATCCAGAATTACTCTTACTTTTCCCGTAGTAAACAATGCAGAATGCTGCATTTTTGCCCTAACTGGTGATGGAAAAGCTGACATAGTGAAGGTAGTTACAAATATAGTTATTGGTGGCTGATAGATACTTAATGGAAAATATTCTTGGATTATAGTATTTATATAAATTTTGAGATTTGTGGGAAACACTGCTTTCTGATAATACTATTCATGGGAATATCTTGAGATATTCGATACAAGCTTAGATAAGTATAAATATTAGTAGATCTTTTAGCTAGTGTAAGCTAGCTACACATTAACTGTTATGATTACTAAGAATAAGTCGGTTGAATGTGAAGATAATCGAGATGTTGTCATAGTTGCTTGTTGTGGATCTCCAGAAAATATATTTTGTAGAGATTGCCTTTTGTTGAACTTTGTAATTCTCTCATCATTTAAGCCAGATGCCAAAAATTACTTTATTATTGGGGAAAATGTGTTGCAACATAATAATCCTACAGGTCACTGGAATTATCGGGCTACTGCTCCTAAACGACTGCTACTTTGCTATCATTGGTAGACTGATTGAGGCAATAGTATCACAAGAGCTCAGAACAAGAAGTTACTCTTCTTATGTAGTACTTGAATACCTCTTCCCAGAATGAATTTCTTTCATACTTGATATTGTGCTGTTGAAGCACCTTGGAGCAACAGAAATCACCAGATGGTTTGTTTCTTTATAATAACCACTGCTTCTTTGTGTCACTCTTCTTTCAATTGAAGAAGGTGAATAGGAGAGGGGGTTGTTATTACATCTGTACTGCATAAGTTGTAAGGCAATTGTTCTGCTGGGTTGGATTTGATTTTTTCCACAAAAAATGACACATCTAATGCAATGCGAAAGTTCCATTTGTTTGATTGCTTTTTAAAAAATGCACGTAAATATCCAGATCATTGTTTGCCCTGACTTAATAGAGCCCACATGTTTTCAGTCCAGTGCAAAACTTTTCTTTTTTTAACTGTCTGTGTACGTGTGGTGACCCCCAAGGTTTTTAGGTGGGTTAGAATAAGCTTTGATTTCATACAACGTACCCAGGAGGAGGCCAGTTGCAACAGAGAGAATAAACACTTGCAGACACCTGACACCAAGAAAATCCGACTGTTGTGGTCAGCCGAATCTCTCTCCCCCCCCCCCCCCCCCCGCACTGTCACTTCCCGAGAGGTATATTAACTTTAGGGTAAGACTCTGTCACATGAGTGGTAGAGTGCATAAATGATACTCCATTATTTACACGTTACTTTATACACAGATAATCCTTCAATTTACTCCCTAAGTCCTCTATATGGACAATTATTCCTTGCTTGATGCCTGAGAAGTATCCCCTTAGCTTCCTACGTCTGATATATTCAGCTACATGTTCCCAAATGATTTCGTCCCACCTGTTGGTTTTGAAGGCGATGGTGTATGCTGTAAAGCTGCTTCCATCACCGTTGCTGCTGCCCGCAGCTAACTGCCTGCCTCGAACCTGCCACAGTGATCTCCACATCGACCTAAGAGCCAAGAGTCGAAAGCTACCCTCTCTGATCCATGCACTCCAGTTTTGATCCTCTTTCTCCCCATTATCTTCCTGTGGTAGGGAGGCTTTTCGGCCTTTGCCAAATGATGTCATTGTCCAGTGTATTCTTGCTGAGTCCTGACCTACTCTCCTGTGTGCTGGCTCCTACATCGCCGCATTCCAATTTCTGCAAGTATTTCTGTTGCAACTGACGTCCTCCCCTTCGTTGTATGAAATCAAAACTTATTCCGACCCACCTAAAAACCTCAGAGGCCACCACATATGATACTGCATCAAATTCATTCCTTCACAGAAAAAACTAATGCAAAGTAGTGAATAGGAATTACCAAATAGGATAGCGAAATGAACCAACATTTACCTTAGATGATGGTTGCATGGCGTGAGCACACAAAGACAAGAACTCGAATAACATTGAATATTTCGGGTTTTGGCCCTTTGTCAACAGGAGAACATTATGGAGAATGGGTGCTGTAGGGACCGTCTCACAGAATGACCGTTAGTCAGGAACATGGTGGGGGTAAATTCAAACAGAGGACAGGGAGAGGGGGATAGTGAATTGGAGTTAGTACCCGAGTAAAGCAAAAAGAACAGATGATGAGCATAGGATAGAGTTTGATAAAACGATGGCGCTGGCCAGGGTCTCTTCCTTCTGGGACTCAATAGGTGGAGAGGCATTGGAAATACAGCTGAATGATAACAACATCAATAGGGACATTGGGCTCTACCTGAGCAAAGCCTGGAGGCCAATTATTGGGGATCTTTGACTTGAACAAGAGAAATCTCGTAGGCGCTGATTGGTCGGCCTAGCAACCATCAGTAGATGGGGTCAGATCTTTGCCAAGCTCCTGCTGTGCTGCAATTGGACGATCCTGCATGCATTGGTAGATGGGGTCTACTTTTTGCTGGCTGCTAAACCAGTCTAGTTTGTGATTTTCAAGTAGGAATATCTGAAGTAGTAGCCCTGATGAACTACTGCAGAGCCGGCAGTCGAAACATTGTCTTTTTGCGATGCTATCTGGCTGAACTCCTGTGAAGATTTAATTTAATTATGTTGGTGTTTTTTAATGCCATCATACACCACAGTTTTAAGCAAGCAGAGTTGTCATTGCTGGTTGTTGTGAAGTCTCTATTACTAACCAACTTCTCGATTCACATATGCTGTTTTACAAATAGCCATCAACTTTTACCTGCAAGTTCAAACATTGATTTAAAAAAAAAAAAACAGTCTGGAGAAACCATAAGTTTTGTCGATGTAATGTATTGGGATTTAATCACTGAATTTCCTCATACTGAGCATCACTGTTTCGTCTTGTCTTGCAATTTGTTGGTATTGTATTTGTATTTGAAATCTGGGTTGAAATAAGTCCTTTATTTTAAATTAATTACCAGGGTGCATAAATATGAAACCGGAATTTTTTCATTAAAAATACACCTTTATTGTGTAAAAATGGTACAAAGTACCTTATTTGAAGTATTGCCCATTGTTAGATATACATTTTTTCCCATCTCTATTAAAATTTATGAATGTCATGCCAAATGTTTTTTTCTCTTTTGACGCAAACCAGTAGTCATTGAGCCATTTTCATAAATTTTCATAAGAAGTGAAGCACTGCTCAGCGAGTTACGAGAGATTTATCGGATGGAGCTTAGTCAGGTGAGTACGCCTCATGCATCAGTATCTCCCAACTAAGCGCTTCAATCATTTCCTTGACATATTTTGCTGTATGTGATGGTAAGTTGTCACGAAGCAAAATCACTTTGTGTTGCCTTTTCTGGTATTCTGGTTGTTTTTCCTGCAATGCTTGATCATTTGCTGTTGTTAAAGCTCAGAATTAACAGTTTCACCATGATTTAAGTGGCTCATAATAGATCACACCATTTTGATCTCACCAAAGACAGAGCATTGTCTTCCTTCCACAGCGATTTGGCCTTGACGTTGATGTTGATGGTTCAGCTGGAGTTACCCATGATCTTTTATGCTTAGGGTTCTCGAAATATATCCATTTTTCATCACCTGTCACAATTCGATGGAGAAATTACTTTCTTTTATATCTGGTGAGCAGCATTTCACAAGTGGTTTTTCGTTTTTCTTGCTGTCTGTTACTCAGTTCACGTGCAACCCATTTTCCCATCTTCTGGATCTTTCCCATCACTTTTAAATGTGTGGAGACAGCTTCCCCTGCTACATTTAATTGGTCTGCGAGTTGTTCTTGCATTTGGGCATCATCTTCATCCAACAATGCTTGAAACTTGCTGTCCTCAAGCTTCTTTGGAGGTCTTCCACTGTCTTCGTTTCTCACGTCAAAATCACCATAAGCTTCGACAAGCATTTTATGTCATTCTGCAGCAGCTTTCTTTAAATGGTAACAGAAAATCAATGATGTCCGCAAATTGTAGTTTGGAGGCTCAAAACTCAAAATGTTCAACATTATTGAAAACTAAACTGTTGTATGAAACTAGTATTGTTATGGGTTGAAAATGGCTGTCAGATGTCAAAAAAAGAAAATAGTGACAATGATGCAATCTGATGGTAACTGTATTGATAGCTAGAGCCATCTATTGGCAAATTCTGGTTTCATATTTACACACCTGGTATGTACAAGTGATTATATTAAGTGCTGCTGTCTTGATTAGTTTCCCCTCCCATGAATGTTAATTATATTTTAATGTTTTCTTTCAATGCACTGAACTGTTGCCATGGAGTTTGACTTTTTGAAATGACAACCTTTTTTTTTCTATCTTTAAGCGAGTGCTGAAGGATGAAGAACCATTACCAGCAGCCAGGGTCAAACCAACAGATGGGAAACTGTACTGGATTCTCGACAGCAGTGCTGCAGCACACTTGACGGAGATGTGACTGATTTGCAGTACTGTTTGCTGATACTTGAACTGTACTCAGTTTGCTCACACCACCTATTTTGTAAAACTAGTGAAACCAAAGGAAAAACTGGTGTTCCAAGGGATCAGTGACTGCATCACCCAAGAATAATTTGGGCTTTTTGTTATCTTTTTTTTATTAATGTTGTGAGATCACAATTTTGCTTATTAATATCTGTACTCGCCATAGTGGTTGGGATTAAGAGATTTGTTTGTATAAGTCTGCTGTTTTAATATTTTTTAAGCATTTCAGTTTCAGATACCTATAAATTGCATTTATATATTATATGTGTAGTCATGTTTGCAACGAGGTATTCAGCATATTGTTGAATACAAACATTAGAGAAAGGAAAAATCCCAGTGGGCCCACGTACCTCAAATTTATAGCAAAATGCTGTGATAAGGCTGCTGTAGAAGTAGTTTTGTTTGCAGTAGCCAAGGAACCAATTCATGGCACAATATTTTGTATATTTTCTCAGTTTTATAAAGTCAAAAGGATGATTAAAACATTTAGTGGCAGGTCTTTAGCATTTGGTAAACATTCCAGTGGTGGTATTTTTGTTTCATTTCTATGGATCATTAGTTTCTGTTACTAGTTTTGTGAGTTGTGCTTCGATATTAAAGGTTTAATTACATGTAATAATTTTAATAAGTTGCTGATAGGTTTATTTAATTCAACTTGTTGAAAAATAATTTTAAATATCTTTATCATATCTCAGTTATGTTGATGGGGCAGAAATAGTTCAATTTGAAGAACATTCTGATAAGTAGAATATAGGTTACCAGAGAATTACTATAAAAATAATTTACCAATCTTGTGTAAACATAAATAAGTTGGTGTAATAGCTTCAGTGGAATTTAGGAAGTGTGGAATCTTTGCTGAAATGAGGAATTACTCCCACTTATTTTTACTGTTTATTGTATGAAATTATAGTTTTTTTTTTTTTTTTTTTTACATCTATTCAAATGGCAGGGTAATAGTCCCATTGGCAAGATTAATTTATAGTAGCCACATAGTAATTCCATTAACCCATTCTTTGAAAGTAGTTTTGAACCAATTAAACTGTTTTGTTTCCAATGTTGGTATTATATTTGTTGACTTCATGCTAGTAGTATTTATAAAAATGTTCTTAAATTTATATATGTGACCAAGACAAGAAGCTAATGGAAGAACGCATTACTCATCATAGCAAACAATTTGTTTGTGAGAAGCAATAAAATACATCACATGCTATGGTGAGTTGTGGCTCATCTCTGTCAAAATTATTTTGCTCACATTTCCCCCCCTCCCCCCTTGTTACATAATCAAGACTGTTGCAGCATAGTGGTTTATATTTCATTTATGATGATAGTTCATTAGTGTTCCTATTTTCTTTCTTTCTTTATTTTCTTATTTCATAAAAAATCAGTTCAGTTTAGTCTTCTGATTGTTGTCACTGCAGGTGATGTTACCACCTGTAATTCAAGATTTTACATATAATGTTTCCTTAAAGCAAAATGTTACTCAGATCGGAATTTTTAATATCTTTGTTAATGTGCTTTATCTTCTGTAAATCTTATTGATTAATGGTTGTAACTAAATGGTGATAATTGATATCAGGTTATTTTATGAAGGTGGGTAACATTCTTTCAACAAAGGAAGTGCTGTTTATAAGTTCCCTTGGTTCTTGTATTTTCAATTTGCTTTCAGATTTATTAAATGCAAATAAGGATTCTAATTCTCTGATAAAACAAATATTTTACTGTTTATACTAGTGCCATAATTATTTTTTAATGAATTGGTGGCTAAAGAGATGCAGCTAGATTTTTTGTTGTGCCATGTGTAGTTTAATGCTTGGATTTGCGAAATTATGACTATCAAAACTTTTGTAAATTTGTACCAAAGACCTTTCTGGGCCATATCCATGGTAAATATCAGGCTTAGGTGATAATTTCATAAATAATGTTGTTTTTAAAAGACTGTTTTTCCTGATATGATCCAAATAAATGTGAAGTTTTTACAAATGCATTTTTGTATGACAACTTGTAAAGAAATATAATTTAGTTTTTGAAACTATCTCGAATGATCATGCAATTATCAATTATTGCTTAAATAGTGTTGGAAAATTACCACAAAAACAAACATCTCCCATGTAGAGTTTAATTTTATGTTTAGAAATAACTATTACAATCATTAAGAAAATCATTGTTTTGAGTTGATCATTCAGCATTCTAGAAAATGAAAAGTAAAATAGCTTATTGTTTGGCTTCCCCCCCCCCCCCCTAGAGCTGCATTTACGATCTGCCATAACTGTGCTGTGGGCCCCTATATATATAAAACAATGTTGATTACTTATTAAATTAATAAACCTTTTAATACAAATCTTGGATAATGTAATGATGCAAAAAATATGCGAGGATAACTTACTGAAGAATCGTAAGTTTGAAACACGCTTTCTGTATCGTTTCTGAGACTGAAGTGAATGAGGTTAGTAAGTTATGCTCCCAAGTTCGATTTTTTGATTAATGATCGATAGATAAGGTGCTGCGCCTGTTGTAGTTGTTACAACCAAACACCCTTGGCAAAAGCTCAGGGAATTACTAACTCAAAAGTTTTAATAACAATATGAAAGAGTAGGTCAACATACTAAGATAAAACAAACTATTAAAGATGATTAATATCACCAAAGCACGCAATAGTGAAAGATTAAAAACACAATACCAATTATTCACACACGAATGTCAACAGGAAGACAGCGACTAAACTGTTTTTAGACAACGCTCCACTAATCAGAGCCTTCCCTCACTACACTAAGCAATCGAAATGAAAGCAGAAATAGTTTTAAAAGAAATTAAAAGTTAATTAAACTAACAAATTAAATAAAACTTATTAAATAATAGAATATTTAATTGTAAACACACCTATTTCAGTTATAAATGAATGTAAACTTTTTTATACTTACTTTCAAACAAAACATTAAAACTTGGACCTCCCACCACTACTCGCTGTTTGCATCATATACAAAATGAACATATCTTACTTGTCCTTCCGAACATGAAAGCTAGGAAATTTTAGTTCGTATTGCAAGTGACGGTGACTACAACCTATATTTATACAACCTGACTATAGTATACTTCAACCTTATGTTACAAGGGTTGTAAGTTCTCATCATTGAGCTGTAAAGTTGTTACTTTTCAGAATAGGTGCACTAAAATGTTATTTTCACTATACCCGTACTTTAAGGGATTGAACTGCACATGTGCAAACATTGTTTTTCGGTTTTGATGAGCATTTCTGGACTTTTGGTCCTAAAACCGTTTCGGAAATAGTTTACTTTCTTTGCACGTTTGATTATTTTATTTTTGCATGTGGTGGGGGCCACTAGGCTACAGCCTAGGTAGATGCCTCACAGAAAAATCTTATTGTATGGAACAAACCTCAAATTTTATGATTATTGCTAACCATGGTGCAACTTTGTGTTTGTGGCTGGATGATTTTAATGTGAACTGTAAATTTTCTAAGACTTGTATAGTTAACTGGCAAACATAAAAATACTACTACAAATTCTATCGAAGAGAGAGTTTGTACATGCTACCGCACTACACAAACTGGCTAATGATCACTAGGGTACGGCAGTATAGCACTTAGGTATAAAGAGTATCTGTATCAGAAGTAACATCATTATTTGTAATTAGGTGAAGCTTTATCATTGAGATGTTCAAAAAATGATTGAATGCAGAAAGGCTTGTGGGATGTCAAGTAACTGAAGGAATAAATTATCATGACGTAGTTCTGATGGATATTAGAGGAGTTAGTAAACAAGCAGCCAAAATTGAAGGGGGAAATAGGTACAATTATAAAAAGGCACAGGTTTCGAATTTGAAGAGAGATTTCAGATAACAATTCAGCAAGTGCAAGGAAGGCACAAGTACAGTAGAGTCAAGGTGGGAAGAGTTCAAGGAGATAATAAGAAACGGGGAAGAAAAATTTATTCCAAGGCAGAAAATAAAAAGAAGTAGAGAACCTATCTACTATAATAGCGAAGTGAGGAGGTTAAAGAGTTTGATAAGAAGATAACAACAGAGTTAAGATACAGCAGGGTATTAGGGAATATTTAAAACAACTAAACAAGGACTTTATAACAGCAAAGAAAGTGGCTAAAGATGGGCTTATGAAGAGTATTGTCAGTGCAGGAGGACCAATGACTGATGCATCTAGAAATTTCTATGGCTGTATCAGAAAACTTAGGGGAAGGGAGGGAGTAGAGACATTTATAGATAAGGATGGAGAAGACGTTAGTGAGGATTTGAAAAAGGCAGAGATTTTAAGTAATTGGTTTAGTGAAAGAATTAGGGTCAATGAATCAGAAACGGGAGGGTCTAATTCGGAGAGCGAGCTTAACAACACAATTAGAAATGAAGATAATAAAAAAATTGAAATTCATCCGGAAGAAATTATTAAGGAAATAAAAAAGCCAAAAAAATATAAAGGGGCTGGTGTAGATAATATTACTGCAGATATCTTTAAGATAGCTGGATGTGCAAGCAGGCAACATGGGTTCAGGCAAGGATATTCATGCGAATCTCAGTTGGTGCGATATATGCAAGATATTGCAGATGAAATGGACAAGGGAGGCCAAATTGATAGTGCAGCACTAGATCTGTCATAAGTGTTTGACAGAGTGATCCATAAAATGGTAGTAAATAAGGTAAAAACTATTGGAGTGCATGAGAAAGTGATTTGCTGGGTAAAAGAATTATTAAAAGGTATAAAACAAAGTTAGGGTATTAAATGTAGTATCAAAAGAAGTGAAAGTAAAAATGGAAGTGCTTCAGGATAGCGTATTGGGACCATTGTTATTCATTATTCTAATGAATAATTGTGTTGATTGTCTACTATCTGAAATTAGATTGTTTGCAGATGACCTAATGCTATATAAAAGAATCAAAACAATAGAGGATTGTAAACAGTGATCTGGACAGGATATCTAGTTGGGTTAGTAAACATGGGATGAAGATAAATGCAAAGAAGAGTCAGCTTATTTGATACACAAATAAAAAACAAAAGGTTAATTATCAATATAAGGTGGGGAAAGAATTGCTTGCTGAAGACTTGAAATGTAAATATCTTGGCATTACATTTGATAACAAGCTTAACTGGGCAGGAGAAGGTTTCAAAATTCTGCACTTGTTGGAGAGAGTGATTAGGGGATGTACGAGAGAAGTAAAGGAATTGGTTTACAAAACTTTGGTCAGACCATTGCTCGAATATGGTAGTGTAGTATGGGAAATTATCGCAGAATGCAATCAGTGACGGATATGATAAAGGAGGTGGAATGGGATGCATTGCAAGACAGGAGGTTGATGGGAGTGTACAGGGCGTATACTGGCAATGAGGCATGGAAAGATATTGGAGTAGGTACGAAAAGTAGTGCACAGAAGGGAGAAGATTGCCATCACCACAAGCTGGCACTCGATTTCAGGCACAAGGGTGTGGGAAGATTCTCTTTTTTAGGTAAATGTCAGGGATTGGAATGAGTTACCAGGAGAAATGATGAATAATTTACTGAAAACATTGAAAGAATATAAAGATAAAATTTGTAGAGGGGAAATGTAGGTGGGTGCAGGATAGGGTGATGATGGGGGTGTAGGGAAATTTCCTCCGGAGCCTGTGCTCCATTGTAATTATATTAAAGGCAAATGCAATGATTGTTTTCTCTTTCTCTCTTTTTTATAATTACAAACTTCGGCCTGTGCACACCTCCCGAACCACATGACTCATTTTCTTTAACATGAAGAAGGTTTAAGACCGAAATATTGTGTATATTTGTGTGTTCGTGATATATGTTCTTCTACCATCTTTGCCTTCAACTTTGGTGAGTGATGAGTAAGGCCTTGATATATATGCACTTATAACACCTAAAATATGCACAAAAAAGTACTAAAATATGCACTAACAATTAAAGGATATACACTTATCAAATTATTTATTTTATGTCAACTCACTGATACACATGTTTCAATCCTTACAAAATGATGAATTGCAATATGTTACCAAGAGTTTTTCAATGTTTTCAGGGGTCAAAGATTTTCTATTGTCACACAAAATTAGTTTATAAGCCAAAAATGATCGTTCCACGTCAACGGCCTTTATTGGGCAATACTTGTACAATGGTACTGACTGGAACATTCATCTGGCAAAGATTGTGTGATTCCACTTAAATACTTGTTAATTGATTGAATCTTTTTCAGTCCTGGGTTTGAGTCCAACACCCTGCTGAATAATTTCACCAGGGATGGCATTTAAAGAAGAAATTGTTTTGTGAAGCAACTGAATAGACTCTTGAAGGGTTGCATCGCTACTTTCTAGACCCTTAATAGCCTTAGAAAGTGACGAATAGTGTACATGGATGAAATTGATATCTCGATATACAGTATCACAATCAAATGCGCACTTTGCTTCACGAACACACTCAGAATGCTCATCATCATCAATACTGGTGACTACATCTTTCACTTGATGGAAGTTTTGCCATTAGAACAGCACTGCAGACAACCAAGTTCCCCATCTAGTGAGAACAGGTTCCGGTGGAAGAGGAACCTCGGGCAGACGTTCCCTTATAAAACTGTACATGAGCTGGTACTTTTAGGAACACTTTTTTGCCACTTAAAATTACTTTGTTAACTGAAGGAAATAGAGAATGTATCTCTTCTGCAATGCAATGCAATCCATGCGCCAAACATGTAAAATGAATAAGATTGAGGAAAAATACTCGAAGCAACTGAACAGCTTTTAACATATATGAAACTGCGTCTGTGATTAAAACATGCACCTTGTAACAATCACTCTCCGATTCAGTAGGCCACGAAAGTCACAGAGAATCGTTTACAAATCTTGCAATTGTACTGTAGTTGGTTTTCTCTTATATTTTGGTTGAAAATAAATGAGATTTTGTGGGTTCTTCTTGACATAATTTACCCACTATAAAGTTCACTACGTATCAGCCACATGAATCGGTTGTTTCATCTGCCGATATCCAGACACAGTTCCCTCCTATTTCAGACAGAATTGAATCCAGGACAGAATCGTATAGAGAAAGCAAATAATTTTTCCTAATGGTGGAATCATCCGGTATCCTTTGATTAACACAATACTTTTGAATAAATGCTCGTAGATCTGGATTATTCAATTTATTCAGCGGGATGTTGGTAGAATACTCGGCTGCCTTGGAGCAGGTCAGACACAGACTGAAGTCTCAGTAGCCTTGAATGTGCCACAAAGTGTCATTTCCAGGCTTTGGAGATGATTCCGACACACAAGAGATGTTCATCCTAGGCCAGTACCAGGTCAACCAGGAGTAATCACCCCACAGCAGGACTGATATCTGTCCATAACTGCACAACGAAATCGAAATGCACCTGCACTACAATTGGCTGCAGAACTTGCAGCTGCCTCAAGGGTTCCAGTTTGCCGCCAAACTGTGTTCTGGATAGTGATGTGCCAGATCGTTAAAAATGTATATCCGCGGATACAGATACGGATACAGATCTCAACTTGAACCGACAGTGAAAAAGTCGTCAGCAACGATCTATTATCAACGAACATCCAGCGTACACGACGTGTTTTGACTTTGCACTGTGCGTGTTTATGTTTATATTTTAAGATGACATAGGACAGCGTAGATTATATACGCTTGTATTTTTTGGGAAGTTGTAAGTTAAATTAAAATTAAAACAATTTCTACAAAAAAAAAAGTATAGTAGTGTAAGATAGTAAATGACGAATCTACTAAATACAAAATTTGTGAAGGAATGTATTGACATAAACAGTAAAACTTAGTTAAAAAATCGCCTTCAGACTAAACACCACAAAAATATTGGTTATTTTTGAAAGAAGACTCCACTAAGAAGATAATCGGTGAAAACATTCAGCAGGGAACGTCTTTAAAAACTGTAAATAGAGAATTTAGAAATTATTTTTTAACGAATATATAGAAAAAGTCAAAATGTGGAACATTGCAAAATAAAAATTAACTATTTAATTGCGGAAATGATAGCTTTATCTGTATTACCTTTTCAACACGAAGATTTTGGGTTCTGATGATTGATGGATCTTGTTGTTGCAAAATCATGTTTTAAAAGGCAGGAAATATTTTATGTAATTTATTTGCAGCGAACGTTACGATCGAAAATAAAGAACGTGTTGAAGGATTTTGAGAAAATTGCATATATCTGGTAGGCTTTTTGGTCAGGTGTTTCATTGTTATCCTTAACATTACAAAATATTTTATAAGAAAAAATATCGCTTTAAAAGCGGAGATTTCGGCAATATTTCAAAGTATGTTTGAAGAGTAGGGAATCCCAAACAGTATGTGCACTTCAAGGTAAGAAATGGGTACTCCAACATGAAGCATGCACTTTATCCGTCATAGATAATATTGAGTGTACAGCACATCAGCTGCACCTGGTTATTATAAAAGCTGTTTGCAATAATAGTACAAAATTTGGAGGTCAATGACACATGAGTCGCATATATTTATCATCACCTGCAACAAGCGTTTCAAGTGAGCAGTTTTTCAGCTGAAATTATATACAATCCTCATCGTAATAGACTTTCAAACCTGTCAAGTTACTCTTTTTGAAGTACAATTTACCAAACTTAATTTTAAATATAACATTTATTTTTTTAAGTTTCTGTAAAAGTGATTGTTTTATCTTATGTAAACAGTTTAACAGTACCTTAATAACAATTTCAGCTAGCAAATCACAAAGATTAGAGGTCTGATCTCACTATATAGTTAAAATAATATCTTAAAACTTACTACAGCGGTAAGTTGCCAGTTACCTTTGGTAACCTAGTGAAATAAGTAATTAATTTTGCAATATAAATGTGTCAGATATGAGATTTTAATAAACACAAAGTAATTGGAATTGAAGTTAATAGTATTTCATTGCTAGCTATCTTTAAAATTTTATATATGCGCTTGATGAAATTCTTTACAAAAGATCCGTTAAAGATCTGCTAAAAAAAGTAACGGATACAGATCTTTTTTCCCCCTCGGATATCCGCAGATACGGATACAGATATCCGGCACATCACTAGTTCTGGATGCTCAGAATGGCAGGCTTGTTTGCCAGACATCCAGCGGTGTGTGTCCCACTCACTCCAGCACAGAGACTGCGGATTCGGCAACATTGAAACTGGATCATGGAGGAATGTGCTCTTCACAGATGAATCCCGCTTCAGTTTAAAGAATAATTACATCTGGAGAGAACCTGGTAGCCTATACGAACACAGGAACATCGTGGAAAGGGACCAGTAAGTTGGTAGTGGCGTCATGGTTTGGGGAGGCATCATGTGGAATGGCCGTACGAACCTGCACATCTTCCTTGGTATTCAAAGGAACACTGTTACCACTCAGAGATACAGGGATGAGGTACTGCGACCACATGTTCGACTCTTCAGAGGTGGGGTTGGTCCAGAATTCCTCTTTATGGACGAAAATGCCCATCCGCATCGCGCTGCTCTGGTGGATCAATTTCATGAAGAGGAAGATATTCATCGCATGGACTGGCCAGCGAGATCTGCAGATATGAATCCTATTGAATAACAGTTTTTTTTTTTTTTTTTTTTTTACTAGTTGCATGACATTTGGTGTGTGATTAAGTTCCAGTTTGTTCAGCAATCCTTCTTACATTCTGATAAGAAGGTATGTCCTCGTTTAGTGATTATGCTTAACTTTTGGACACTAGTGTATATATGAGGGTTGAGATGACTTTGCTCCACATTGTGGGGACAGTTTGCTCTGCATATTTTCCAATATTTTGCTCCAGATTCTTATGTCATAGTTTAGTATGACAATACCCTATCATTTGCAAATGTGACAATAAACCTACACAAATCATAAAAGTAGATTTTAGTGGTCATATTCTACTCTTGATTATAACTGGGAGCACATGATTGGAGGAATCAGCAAGCATAAACTCCTGTCCAAAAACCATCACACTTTATAGAGTTCAAGAATTGGATGGCGTTTAGTTGTGGATGATGTCATTTATAACTTACTTAATTACTAATGTTTGATTTAAAAATGTGTTGAGTTTGTAAAATGCAGTGCAAAAATTGTGGATTTTTGTAGTCTGGTAATGCAGTGTAAGGTTTCTTTTCTCATACTTTTTTTCCTTGACAAAATAATTTATTGGTTTTATACATTGCTCCTGGAGCACTTTCACCCTGAACCTGGTTACATTGTGCCAACCACGTGCTTTAATGGAAAATCAAGGTATTTCTCAGTTTGGAGCAAAGTTTACTCCACCTTAAAACAAAATACCTGAATCATAAAAATAAACTCTTGTGGGCATAGTCTTAACAAGCCTATTGAAATCACATGCTGAAATCCTTTCATTAACAGTAACAGCCCAAAATAAGTCGTTTTCTGAAAACTCTAAAAAATGTGGTGCAAAGTATTCCCCACTTACGGTATTGTAAATAAGTTTCCAATATCATTCGAATTGTGAAAACTCCCATCAAAATCAGTTCATTAGTTTTTGTGCGATGCCATTTTAGACAGACAGAGAGAGCATACTACAGATAAAGAAACATTCTGACATGCTTTGTCTACAGCCATGTGTTGCCAATGCAGGATGAAAAAATATATTCAACTGGATTCTTGTATGGCAATCTAGATGGTCAATCATTGAATTGTCCAGAATGTTCCTTAAACCAGTCAGTTTTAGCCTGGTGATATGGTGCCTTGTCATCCTGTATAAGTTCATCGTTTTTTTGGGATGTCAGTGGCTGCAGGTAGTCTCCAAATAATTAAACCTAATCATTACCGGTCAATGGTTGGGTCAGGTTACTGAAAGGCACTAGTCCACGCCATCTAAACACAGCCCAAACCAGAGCCACCACCAGCTTGCTACAATCAGATCTTATGATATGGAATTGTGACCATGCAGCCTTTTACCAGTTACCTAGGATCTAACCAATATGTTCTCGAGTCCAGGAGAGGCACTGCAGCCGATGGTGATTTGTTAGCGCAGGCAGTTGATGCCAAATTTCGGAGACATCTATTGAACATCCTCCATCAAGTGATGCTATTCTTTGATGCAGTGATGCCTGTCTGTCAATACCGACACCATGACGCAAACATTGCTGCTTTCTGTCATTAAGCAGACAATGTGTTGTTTGTGGAGGAGGTAGTCTCAGAAATTACAAATTCACTGCTAATTTTTTTACAGTGTGGAGTGCAAATGTTAAATTTCTGAAATGGAGTACCCCATGCATCTAGCACAAACTAGCATCCCACATTCAGCCTTTTATTTTATGTCGTGCTGCCATAATCACGTCATAAAATCTTTCACACAAGACTCACAAAAGTACAAATGAAAGCCCTGACACTGCACGGCTGTGTTACCGCCATCTAGATAATTTCATCTTTCTATCACATGACCTTTGGCCCTTCAGTGTAATTGCTGTGTAACTTGTTTAACTGCAGAAGAAATATTTTCGAGAAAAAATGCACTAAATTATTGAGTATATTTTATATTACAACTGTCTATCTTCCCTACAGCAAATATACATAACTTTGCAAGTTCCTCTCGACTTCACAACTTCTTTCATGGAGTAAAATGAGTAACATCACGAACAACTATTTTGTCTTAGGTTGTAAGGGTTATGTATTTACTTTTTGTGCTGGACACTGATAATTTTTTTTTTTTTTGGGGGGGGGGGGGGTGACTAAAACTTTTATTTTTGTAATGTTTGTTTTACTAATACTAGCTGAAGCCCATCATTATGTTCATGATTGTAAAGAATTTTGATTGACAGCTACTGATGTGTAACCACCATAGTGCACAATGGGAGACTCGAAGCTAATACCACACACAATCAGTAATCTTCACAGGATATTTATGGCTGCAAAGTGAAATATAGGGACACACCTGTTTGGTCGAAATATTAAACTGCCCTCCATAGACCAATTTCGACCACCATATCTCCGACTTCCCCATAGCTACCAACATGACACCACTATGGTGCGTGGTGTGAGACTTGAGATTAATATGACACACAATCACCAGTGGACTGTGCTGGGTAGTTTTTGCTGTGGAGGGACACACATGTCTATTTTTATATTAGGTGCACCACTTTCAACCACCATATCTACCACATCCCCACATCTACCAACATGCAATCACCATAGTGCAAGATGGAAGACGCCAGGCTACTACCATACGCAAACACCCGTGGTCTGCGCTTTATAATTCTGGCAGCAATGTGAAACAGAGGGACACTCACGTCTTTGGTAGAAATAGGAAAATGACCTCCATCAACCACTATAGCTACCAACATCTAATCACTATAGAGCAGGATGGGAGACTTGAGGTCACTACCACACACAATCACCAATGGTCTGCACTATGTAGTTGAGGCAGCAAAGTGACATGTACAGACACACATGTCTTTGGTCAAAATACAAAATATCCTTGATAGACCACTTTCAACCACCATATCTCCTACACTCCCATGGCTATCCACATTTGGCAAACATTGTGCATGATCGGTGACTCAATATTACTACCACACAAACACCAGTGATCTGGGTTACATAGTTTTGGCTGAAAAGTGATGCATAGGCATACATACATTTTTGGTTGAAATATGAAAGTATTCTAGGTCGACTACTTTCAATCACCATATCTCCCACACCCCCATAGCTATCGACATTTAACCAACATAGTGCACGATGGGAGACTCGAGGCCACTACCACAGACAAACACCAATGGTCTGTGCTATATAGTTTTCGCAGGAAAGAGAAGTAAAGGGTCACACAAGTCTTTGGTCGAAATATGAAAATGCCCTGCATCGACCACTTTTACCCACCATATCTCCCATTCACAGCTATTCGCATTTGGACAATGTTATGCATGATAGGAAACTCCATGCTACTACCACACACAAACACCAATGATCTGTGATAGGTAGTGGTGGCTGAAAAGTTAAATATAGGGAAACACTTCTATTTTTGTATATATATAAGACTAGAAGGATTTGCTAATTTGTATAGGCAGAATTTGAGATGTGTTATTAATTCACATAAAAATTATTAACAAATTGATAAAATGGAGGTTTACCCTGTGTATCAATTGTATGAAACATTCTCGGGTCTCCCACTGGAAGAACACATCAATTTTACGTGACGTTTCGAAGTAGAGTCTCCGACTTCATTTTGCGGGAGTGTGTCTGATGTCTAGAGCAGTAGCCCACAACGGTCAACGTTTGCCGCCAATGCCAAAATACTTGTGCCAAGTGTTTTCCTATGCCGAGGTGATGGGGACAGCAACTTGGTAAAGAGATGTGGGCAATGGGTAGAAGATGTAGTTAGGATACACACGGTGAAGGAGGTCGATTGTTGTTCGGTGCGCACATGATCTGGATGGCTCTGTCCTTCCTCTCTTAATTGCCTAATAACTGGATTCCAGTGTCTCAGTTTACAGTGTCTTGATGAGACAAATCTCCATTACCTCCTTAATGACGCTGGCCTAGAGTCCATTTGTGTAGGTTAATAATTGTGTTGTCTTGAAGTCAAACCCATGTACGATGTGCAAAACCACAGCTGATCTCATATCTTATCCCAGGTGTACAAATCTCATGTGCTTCATACAGTGCTCAAAAACATAGCATACTTACAGTATTTTCAATCCTGCATTATTTTCAATTTATAATGTTTCAGCCTTGCAGATCATGTGCAGGATTAACATCCGTCCAGCAGCACCCAGCATAGATTTTTAAATTAAATAATAAAAATCTGTTTAATTAATTAATAAATCAACTTTAATGTTTAATAACAAAACAAATAATTAACAAACTTTTAACTAACAAAATGGCATTAATTTAAAAATATCTAGTCTTTCTTCATATACTCTTTGTAACTATAAATTAATCTCTTGAAATAACTTGATGTATTTATATTTTTGCTGTAAATAATCAAATATGGTGAGTACTCAATAGTTACTTTACATGCCTTATACTAAAGCACATCAGATTCCAAAATAATCTGTTTATCTATCTACTAAGTAGTCAATCATGTTAATAGTTATTTGTGTGTAAGATATCTAAATAAAAATATGAAATCACATTGAGGCTAAAAAAGTAATATTTTATAAATCAATCGATTCTCCTTTTGGAATATCATAAAATATGGCATTAATTGTTTCATCTCCCAATTTACTTCATAAAGAACTGCATATAAAGCCAGTGAATAAAAAAGGTTTTCCTGTTTTACGCAGCTTCCATCACAAAAAAATAGTAACTTATACAATTATTTTAGAACTCCCATACAAGTAGACATATTACACTGATACAAGTAATTACATATATCTCATAGAGGCAAGTAGCATTTCAATCATATCAATATTTTATAATACTGTATAATGTTATGAAATTAATATATTGCTTTAAAAATTTCAGAATTTGTACATAATGTTGGGATTTTCGAGTAATAATACTCAGTCCATGATAACCATATTAAATTTAGAAACTCCTACTTAATAGGCATGATAATTAATTATAAAGATGCTGCCAACAGAAATTACTTATATTACTTAACACTAATCTTTATTTATAGCTCACACTAGTCAAATGAACCGGCACAGGAAAGTGGCACAATGCAACCAGTCAAGCCCGAGTGAGGCCAGAAAGCGAAGATGGGATGGCAAAGTCGTGCAAACTGCCCATATTTTAACATCATTTTATGAATTGTGAATCTGCTCAAATTTGCATGGGATCTGCCAGACTGTCAAATGATGCAATATTCCATTTTTTTTATTATTATTATTATTTTTTTTTTTTTTTTTTTTTTTTTTTTTTTGTACTGCAGTCTCTCTCTATGACCCACACAAGTAGAACACCAATCAGCAATCAGTTGGCTTACTAACTGCAGAAAGACAAGACTACAAGTTCCTGGAAGCATACACAGATAAAAACTTTAATTAAGATTACACATAACAGTTTTTTTTTGATGTGATGAACCATAATTTGCAAATATATTTATATACAATAGGTAAGCTTCTTTCTTTCTCTTGCTTAAGGTCAAGTTGATTTTGTACGAAAAAGGATTGGTGATGAGGAAAGGGAAGAAATTCAGTTATGGCCTTTTAAAGTAACAGTCCTGGTATAGACTTAGAGTGATTTCAGTAAACCACAGAAGCCAAAATCTGGGAGACTGAACAATTTTTATATATAGTTGATAAGGAGGGAATTTGAATCAACTGTCCACAGTTTGCGAAATAACTTAATTTATTCTAATGCTATAACATAAACTATACCATTGATCACAGTAATACAAATTCTTAGGTCTGTCAGAATGAGAAGATCATTCATCAATTATGATAAATTGCTGTAAAGCAATATCTCCACTCATTACCTCCATTCGAGACTTGTAAATTGACATTTCCAACTGTCCACCAACACTTTCTTGGGCACTCTTTGAAGAAAATTCTTGACTAATAGTTTTTCACCATCTACAACTGTCGATAATGTTTCTCTCTTCAAAAACTTATTCTCCATCGATCCAATCGTTTTCCCGACTAATTGACTCTAGAAATGGTTCCTACTGTAACTTGTAACTGCACCGTTCCACCCAGTCTGTGAACTGGATATATCCATTCTTGCAGACTTCTCGAACAGAGGTATTTCTCATCTCTGAGAAAGGTTTAAGTACAATGGGGCACACGGTCCAGTGGCAAATTCACTACATACCCATTTTTTCTCTTTCCTATACCTGCCAATTTCTGTCTTCTGCAAGTTTAAACTTAAAATTCTTTCAACATTTTTGGTAAATTACACATCAATTCTATTGGTAATTTATTCCAATCCCTGAGCCTATGACAGAAAATCTTCCCACATTCTTATGCCTGAAATCAAGTGCCAGCTTGTGGTCACCTTTAGCTTTTCCCTTCCATGTACCACTCTTAATTTTTCCATCAATGTCTTTCCATGTCACCTCATCAATATACACCTTCTAAACTCCCATCACTCTCTTCACCCTACTCCTGTCTTCCAATGAATCCCATTCCAGCTCCTTTATCAACTCAGTTACTGATTGCATTCTACGGTAATTTCCAGAAACAAAACTAGCAGCCCTTCTCTTTCTGCCCTCCAACTCCTCTATTTGATACCTAAAATTTCAGTCACATACCACCAAATTCAAACAATTGTCTGTTTTGTAACCCAATTCCCTTACTTCTCTGGTACATTCCTTTCACACTCTCTCCAACAAGTAAAGGATTTTTAAAACTTTTGCTACTACCTGTCCAATATGTTCTTCCCACTAGCCTGGAGTAATTATAAAATAAAACCCCGTTCTCTCCATCCCCAGACAGAAGCAATTGAGAGATGGCTCCCCTCGAATCACAATGTGCAAGGCCAAAACAAAAAATAATAATGATGATAATAAAACCCCCACATCGGGTTTGTCATAACAAACCATTCTGCCCCTCACGGATGATTTTATAGTAACAATACACCTAGACATTACAATCTAAATTAAACAATCGAAAAAGTGACATTACCTATAATGAGATTATAAGTGGTTATCAAAGCTAATTAATTAATGAAGACTTGTTACAACACATGGGTTCTGATATATTTAACAGCAGAGAATGTTGAACAACTCTGCTGTGAACGAAAATTGCTGTAATTTCATATCATCAGTTAAAAAACAAATAAGCCTTGATGATGCCATTGCTTGGAATCTCGTACTCTGCAACAGGGTATAGTACAGTAATGGGGTAGTTTCACCTTGCAGTAAATCAGGTATAAGATTTTTTCCCAATCTTTTATATTTTGGTAAGAGTATGCAGAAAACAAGTTTTTGAGCACAATTTTCTACAGTCAAAACAAGCTCAAAATTTTGGCACTTGCTTTTTCAGCTATAACTCCTAGCAAGAAATACTTGATTTCCAACTTGAAAGAAAACAAAATCTTCTACAACTTTTGTAGAACAAAGTTTTTTTCTAAACTAAGCGAGCTGCAGTTGTTCAAAAATAAATTTCACATTTTTCATAAAGTTAGGTCGCCACCTACTTTGCCGCTCGAAATTACGTGTAATCCCTGCATATGCAATTGATATTCTGTATCATATATATTGTATCTTGATTATTGATGGTCAATTCAATAATCTTATAGCATTGTTGGCCAGGAGATTGTTCGGGTACATGATGTCAGGGTTTTGAATCACCATGCAATGCGCCCTTTGTGGCTATCTAATCCAACCACATAATCCTAGTGGATATAGGGAAACGGAACTACCTAAAACTTTTATGGTTTATTTCATATCACACAGAAGCTATGGCAGAGGTGAAGGCAGGGTCAAGTGTCTTTGAAAATCCCAGCTAAGACGGGTATTCGAACTGAGGACTTTCCAATCTCCAGCCTGACACCTTAACCCCTGATGGTATTTATATCAGTTGGAAAAACATCTTATTGAAATGAGAGCATAATGTAATGGCACAAGTGTATTTAGATAGTCAAAATTAATTTATAATGAAGTATTAGTTCTGTGTTACAAAATGTGTTGTATGCCCTCCCCCGGAGTGTAAGGGTTTGGGCAGAAACTATTTTAGCCTATGTCAACCTCTCCAAGTGGTGCACTCTGTTAGCACGGACAAGGCTCTGGTGACTGAAAGATTCCTGGGATAAGGAGTCACCCACAGCTTGCCAAGGGCCTCTTAAAGGAGGGCGGAAGATTGGGGAGTGGTCCAGGGAACCCACTTGCCCTTGGTGTAGGAAACAGCCCGAATCAGAAATGATCAAAGGCATGGGGATGCAGAAGGCAACGGACTTAGGGTATCCCGAGGACATGTAATCCTCTCAAATTACATAAAGTATGATAGCTTCTTCTTAGGTAAAATATTCCAAAGGTAAAATAGTCCCCCCATCGAATCTCTGGGTGGGGACTGCTCAAGAAGGAATCATCAGAATGGATACAGACAGTCTAAGAGTCAAAGCATGGAATACTGGATGTCGGAATAGGGCAGGTAGATAAGAAAATTTAAAAAGGGAGATGAAACGATGTAAGTTAGATGTCATCGAGATTAGTGAGATTAAATGGAAGGACAATCAGGATTTCTGGTCTGGGGAACACAAGATAAATAGCACACAGGCTGTCAGTGGATTCACTGGTGTAAGATTTGTAATGAACGAGGGAGTAGAGAAATAGGTGAGTTATTATGAACAGTTCAGTTGTGGCGAGACAGTATAAAAAACCATGTGTGTGTTCGTATTGAGCGGTGGAATCAGGACGATCCGGTTGTTGAAAGTGTGACATGAGATGCGAGTTGGATTGTTGAAGGCAGTCTGTGACTCACTGTCTTGGAAGTCGGTCACGGTTGGTTGCGCGGAGCAGTGATTGTTTGGCGGTGCGTTCTGGCACTATCGTGTGGACCTGATGAAACATTATAAGTATGCCGCCGTCATGCAGATAAACTGCAGTGTTTCGTAAATAGCAGTGAACTTGTGGGCGTCGAACTAAAGCATCCAAACCAAGTGATAATAGTGTAGCTTAGAACTTGCAGTTTGTAGGAGAAGAAGTCCTAAATAGCCTTTACATACGGTCAAATTATAATCGTTGGTGGTGGTGGTTAGTAATTGTACGTTCGGTGGATAAATTGAATGATTATCTATATGGCGACTTTGTGAATTATTAGTAGAAGAACCTGCAATCCATTGATACCTAGACGAACAACAATTACCCCACACCAAGCTGCTAGTGCATTATCACTGCTAGCAGACGCCACTTTATCGTTACACAGTGAATGGATTATTTTGTTGAGGGTAGAAACTAAGCCCACTCCAACCACCTTGTACAAGTGTATATACCAACGCCACAAGAAGATGATGAAGAAATAGATAAAATATACATGGAAATTGTAGAACTAATCCAACATGTGAAAGGGAGGGAAATTTAATAATCATGGGTGACTGGAATGCGGTAGTGGCAGAAGGAAAAGAGGGTAATACTGTAGGAAGCTTTGGTCAAGAAGAAAGAAATGAGCAAGGAAGCAGGTTGTTGGAGTTTTGTGAAAAATATAAAATCGTGACAAACACACTATTTAGGAATCATGAATGAAGAATATACACCTGGAAACATCAAGGGGATATGGCTAGATATCAGTTAGATTATTTCATGGTCAAACAGAGATTCAGGAACCCAGTTCTAGACTGTAAAGCATATCCAGGAACTAGACTCGGACCACAATCTAAAAGTTATGAAGTGGAAGCTGAAATTCAAGAGAATTAGAAAGCAACCTAGACAGGACAGACTTTTGAAACAATCTAACACAGTGTTTCCCAACCTTTTTTGGGTCATGTCCCACTTTCAACATTTTTTTGCCCCCCCCATACATAATTTTTAATAAATAAATTATTTGTTATTAAAGAAACTGATATAGGATGGTTTTTGAAAGAAAACACTTTAATATTATCATAAAACACAGTAAGTAAAATTAAAAAACATATAATGAAATACTAAAATTCAAATTCAAAAGATTTATAATAAACATTTATTATGGCAATTTAGTGTGACTAGACGACCCATGCGAAAATTTCGCGAAAAAAAAAATTCGGTGAAAAGTGAGGTTGAATATGATGACACCAAAGCTGCGTCTTTACTCTTCATACTACTTCTTCATTTATCGATTTTGGTTGTATATCCAGGGAGATAAATGGCCAGAGACACAAAAAACACATTTTAGAAAAATTGACATTTTTACCCTTTAAGGGTCGAATTACGAAAAATTCCTATCTTAAATTATAATGTTACCACGGCGGAGACCTTAATCTTTAGTATGATACCTCATTTATCTATATCGGTTGGATATCAAGTTAGATAAATGGCACGTGATACAAAAATGCGTTATAGAAGCATTTATACTTTTTCCATTTAAGGATTGAATTCCAAAAACATTCTTTCTTAAAATATGATGTCACCAAATCTGAGACACTACTCCTCATAATCTTACTTGATTTTTCGATTTTGGTTAGATATCCAATGAGATAAATTGCTTAAGACACAAAAAATGAATTTTAGAAAAATTAACATTTTTGCCCATTAAGGGTCGAATTACGAAAAACACCTTTCTTAAAATATAATGTTACCATGGCGGAGACCTTATTATTTAATATGATACCTCATTTATCTATATCGGTTAGATAATAAGGGAGATAAATCGTTCGTGACACAAAAATGCGTTATAGAAAAATTTATACTTTTTCCCTTTAATGGTTGAATTCCAAAACAATTATTTCTTATAATAAGATTTCACAAAGCTGAGACATTACTCCTTATAATCCTACTTCATTTATAGATTTTTGTTAGATATCCAGGGAGATAAATGGCTCGAGATACAAAAAACGAATTTTAGAACAATTAACATTTTTGCCCTCTAAGGGTCGAATTACGAAAAATTCCTCTCTTAAAATATAATTTTACCATGGCGGAGACCTTAATCTTTAATATGATACCTCATTTATCTATATCGGTTAGATATTAAGGGAGATAAATCACTCGTGACACATAAATGCGTTTTAGAAAAATTTATACTTTTTCCCTTTAAGGGCTGAATTCCTAATACATTCTTTCTTAAAATATTATTTCACAAAGCTGAGACATTACTCCTTATAATCCTACTTCATTTATCGATTTTGGTTAGATATCCAGGGAGATAAATGGCTCGAGATACAAAAAACGCACTTTAGAAAAATTAATATTTTTGCCCTTTAAGGGTCGAATTACGAATAATTCCTTTCTTAAAATATAGTGTTACCACGGCAGAGACCTTAGTCTTTAATATGATGCCTCATTTATCTATATCGGTTAGATATTAAGGGAGATAAATCGCTCGTGACACAATAACGAATTGCAAAAATATTTATCCTTTTGCCCTTTAAGGGTCGAATCCCGAAAAATTTCTATCTTAATATATGACGTCACTAAAGCGGAAATCTTAATCTTTAAAATGATACTTCATTAAACGATTTCAGATCGATATCCAGGGAGATAAATGACTTGTAACACAGAAAACAGCATTTTAGAAATATTGACATTTTTGCCCTTTAAGGGTCGAATTACGAAAATTCCTTTCTTATAATGTGATGTGCCCAAAGTGGGGACCATAAGCTTTAAAATGACACCTCATTCATTGATTTTGGTTAAGTATGAAGGAAGATACAGGCTTGTGACAAAAAAATACCTTATAGAAATAATATATATGATCCTTTTAAGAATTTGCTTTTTTGCTATATTTTGTAACCATATCTGGCATTGCGTTTAAATAACCCAAAGAGAAAGCGGTAAAGTCGCATCAAGTCAATTTCTAAATTGCCCCCCTAAAAAAACCAAATTGCCCCCCTGTGGGGCGTGGGCCCCACGTTGGGAAACACTGATCTAACACAAGGGAAAAATTGGTAGAGATGGTAGACATGGGTCTTAGGAATAACTATAAAAGGAATTCAATTGAGGACGAATGGAATACATTGAAGATAGGAATAATCAATGCTGGTAATGAAACATTAGGATTTAGGGAACAAGCTGCCAGAAAACTTGGAATACAGAAGAAATTTTGGACTTGATGGATCAGAGGAGAAGTCAAAAATGCTCAGGATGAAGCAGGAAGAGAGAAAAACAACAATTTAGAAATCAAATAAACAGGAAATTCTAAAAAAAAAATGGCTCTAAGAAAAGTGATAAGAAGTAAAAAAAGATATGGTCTTAGATAAAGTAGATGTGGATTATAGGAAGATCAAACAGAATTTTGGAGACACGAAGAAAAAAGGTATAAAAATTAAAGTTGCTGGTGGGAAACCACTTTAAACCTCAGTTGATAGAGCTAACTGACGGAAGGAATACGTAGAGGAACTGTATGATGGGGATGATTTGGACAACAGTGTATTGGAAAAAAGAAGTTGGCATTGACATTGATGTTTTAGGTGAACCTAGTTTGAGGATAGAATTTGATAGAGCTCTGAATAAATAAGTCAGTTGGAATTGATGAAATTCCTGCACAGCTGCTGAAATCACTAGATGAAGAAGGAATTCAAACATTAGTTAAACTGACATCAAAAAGTCATCACACTTCCGAAGAAAGCACAAGCTGACAAATGTGAGAAATATCGAACTATAAGTCTAACATCACATGCTTCAAAATTGCTGATCAGAATAATATACAGAAGAATGAAAAGTGTAGCAGAAGGGATAGTACATAAGAACAGTTTGGGTTTATACAAAACAACGCAACAAGAGAAGCAATTGTGGCTTCAAGGTTAATACTTGAAGGGCAGATCAAGAAAAACAGAGCTACTTTCATGGCATTTGTTGATTTAGAAAAAGCTTTTGATAATGTTAGGTGGGTCAAGATGTTCAAAATTTTAAAGAAGTCAGGTCTAAAATAAAGAGATAGAATCTATATATAAGAATAAAATTGCTACATGGTGTGGCAGGGGAAACTTCCTTACTTTAAAAATAAATATCACGAACAGCATAGGTGATAACAGGTTAATTCTTTCCCATGTTATGGAGAGACATTTAATGTTTTTATTTGTTATGTTTTAAAAATTATTTAATTTAATTGTAATGGAGCACAAGCTCCAGTGGAAATTTCCCTACACCCCCATCTTCCCCCTATCCTGCACTCACCTACATTAGCCCTCTACAAATTTTATCTTTAAATTCTTTCAACGTTTTCAGTAAATTATTCATCATTTCTCCTGGTAACTCATTCCAATCCCTGACACTCTTACCTAAAAAAGAGAATCTTCCAACACTCTTGTGCCTGAAATCGAGTGCCCGCTTGTGGTCATGGCCATCTTTTCCCTTGCATGCACTACTTTCATACCTACTCCAATATCTTTCCATGCCTCATCGTCAGTATACTCCCTGTACACTCCCTTGACCAACCTCATCCTTGTCCTGTATTGCAATGAATCCCATTCCAGCTCCTTTATCATATCTGTCACTGATTGCATTCTGCAATAATTTCCAGAAACAAATCTAGCAGATCTTTTTTGTACCCTCTCCAATTCCTATATGAGGAACATCCAACCTCTGATAATGCAACACGCCTCCTTCAATCACTAGATGAGGGTCGTAGAAATATCTGGCATCGTACAGTAGAATCCTTGGATTACACCCACTGTAGCAGAAAAGCCTGGTCAGTCATTAGAAAATTAGACAGCTCAACTCCTGTCATCAGAAGATCAAAAACTGCCATCAATCTGAATGATTTTGCCAAACATCTAGTATCGGTTTCTAAGAACACAAAAGATAAACAAACCAAAAGAGATATGAAATTAAAATTACGCAACAAGAAAAAAGCAGCCCCAAAATCTTCTGAATTCTCCATTCCATTCCAAGAAGAAGAAACAAACAAATGAAACTGGGAAAAGCAGCTGGATTTGATGGTATCCTGAACTTTTGGCCCACTGTGGACCAGCTATAGTAAGATGGCTTACCAACTTCTTCTCAAATATCCTACAAACTTGAAACCTCCCACTGTTAATGAAGAAAACAAAAATATTAGCCATATTGAAACCAAATAAGGACCCCACGAAAGTGGCAAATTATCGACCAATAGCACTTCTAAGTGTAACATACAAACTTCTTCAGTGCCTGATCTACAATAGAATTTCTGAAGTGATCAATAAACACTTTCCCATAGAACAAGCAGGATTTAGGCCAGGGAGAAGTTGTAATGACCAGGTTTTCACTCTCACCTCTCATATTGAAAATGGGTTTGAGAAGAAATCAGTAAGTGTAGCTGCCTTTTTGGATCTGTCAGCTGCTTATGACACTGTTTGGTGAGAAGGACTTCTTCTGAAATTTTTGAGTATTATCCCATGTCGAAAACTTACAAAACTACTTAACAACATGTGGGTGCGCAGACTTCCCCGGTCGTTGTCAATGTAATCTTGGTTGTCCGGGTTGAACCGCGTCAATTTGTTGATGGCCGGTTTCAACAAATTGACGCGGTTCAACCCGGACAACCAAGATTACATACTTAACAACATGTCAAGCAATAGATACTTTCAGATACACTCTGATAATGACAGAAGCAGAATATTTATACTAAATGATGGTTTACCCCAAGGATCTGTTTTAGCGCCCCTCCTATTCAATTTGTATACTCATGATTTACCGGAAACATCTTCAAGAAAATTTACTTACGCTGATGACATTTGTTTGGTGAACCAGAACCCCAACTTTTCTGATTCAGAAACAACTTTATCAGCTGATCTGGAAAAGTTAGATGACTACTTCAAGAAATGGTGCCTCCATCTAAATTCTCAGAAAACAGTTATTTCAACATTTCATTTACGCAACAGACTAGCACACTATAAACCAGAAGTTAAATTCAGAGGCCTTTTTGCGGCACACCAAAATATCTGGGTATAACACTGGACAGAACTCTAACTTTCAAACAGCATCTCTCAAACGTGGCTGTCAAAACGAGAAACAATATTCTCCATAAGCTTGCAGGTACTTCATGGGGAGCCAGTGCTCACATTCTAAGATCCACAGCCTTAGCTCTGTCATACTCTGTTGCTGAATACTGCTGCCCATCCTGGATCATTAGTGCCCATACAAAGCAGATAGATGTGCAAGTCAATCAGGCAATGAGGATAATTACGGGATGTATTCACAGTACGAACACCATATGGCTTCCAGTGCTATGCAACATCTCACCCCCAGCACTAAGAAGATCAGAAGCTCTCTTAAAAATCTGGAAAAATATCCTGAAGAACCTTCAGCTGCCTATACATCAAGACATGATTCAAGCGAAACACCTACGCTTGAAATCAAGAAAACCACCATGGCGCACAGCAATCAACCTCACAGAGTCCTCTTTCAACACCAATAAGCTGTGGACAACTCAATGGGAGCAGTCATCAGTAGCCAATAAAAATCTAGTTGAGGATCCCTCAGTAAGGTTACAAGGTTTCGATCTCCCCAGGTGGCAGTGGAGAATCATCAATCGAATTCGAACAGGACAAGGCAGATGCGCCTACTTATTATACAAATGGGGCTGGGTGGATTCTGCAAATTGCGACTGTGGAGCCACCTTACAGACAATCAATCAAATGTTTCTGACTGTCCTCTTCGGGCCTACAAAGGAACAATGGCAGAAATCCATGATGCATCAATCAGTGCAGTTGAGTGGATTAAAACATTATATCTCGAGATATAAAACTGTACAAGCTTGTGATATGTACATTTCCAATTGTGTACCTCGTAAATAATCATACAATAAATAAATAAATGTTTGATACGCAAAATGAGGGTCCCATACTACACTACTATATTCGAGCAACGGTCTGACCAAAGTTTTGTAACCCAATTCCTCTACTTCTCTCAAACATCCCCTCATCACTCTTTCCAACAAGTGCAGAATTTTGAAACCTTCTCCTGCCCAGTTAAGCTTGTTATTAAATGTAATGCCAAGATATTTACATTTCAAGTCTTCAGCCAGCAATTGTTTCCCCACCTTATATTGATAAATAACCTTTTGTTTTTTATTTGTGTATCTAATAAGCTGACTCTTCTTTTGCATTTATCTTCATCCCATGTTTAAGGCAAATTCATTAAAATTAAATTTTGAAAAAACACATTATATTAGGTTTAAAACAAAAAACTATGCACAGCGAGATATATGTATAAACTATAAAAACAACACAATCTTAGAAACAGAGAGTATAAAATTTCTTGGTATTAAAATAGATCAGAAACTCTGTTGGCATGATCATATCACTACACTACTGGCAAAGTTAAGTAGTGCCACCTTCGCAATACGAACACTTTCTCTAACAGCAGATCTAGAATTAATGAAACAGGTGTACTCCTCATACTTTCATTCAGTAATGTCATATGGCATAATTTTTTGGGGAAACACAAAGCAAAAAAGTTTTCAGAGCACAGAAAAGAGCTATTAGGTTTCTGTGTAGGGTAAAACCAAGAACTTCTTGCAGACAACTCTTTAAGAAACTCAATATTCTTACAATGTATTCTCAGTATATATATTCTCTCATGAGCTTTGTCATAGAAAATTCTAACCTGTTTACACCTAATTCATAGGTACACAGTTTCAATACAAGAAACAGAAATAACTTGCATAAAACACAAACATCTCTGTTATTAGTACAAAGAGGAGTTAATTATTCTGGGATACATCTGTTTAATAAACTACCTAATCGTATAAAACAGCTTTCAGATAATAAAGATGTATTCAAACAAAAACTTAGAGATTATCTTATTGGCAACTCCTTCTATTCCATTCAAGAATTTGAAGAAAATAATTAATTGTACTCATTATGACGTTTGCAAAACTCAGTTGCAAAAATGTATGTTTATTATTATTTCTTGTATTTGTAAAATATGTATATATATATATATATATATATATATACAATCCTATCTTATTTTCAGTGCCACGCGGCAGTTTCTTTGTTTCCTTTATCCAATTGTTGCCCTACGGCTTCCTTCTTGTTTTGTCCTTTTTTGTTCCTATCTCGGTGTTCTCCGTCTTTTTATTTCCATCTTTTGCTCTTTGTGTACTTGTATTTGCGTATTCCTTCCTTAGAACTTCGTTTTAATGTACATTTTTCCACAACATTTACACAACTTTTAAACGTATGCATATTTCCGTTGTATCAGTAACTTTTTGTATCACATTAACTGCTTTTGCTCACGTGTAAAAAAAATTTCGCGTTTTTTTCGTAATATTTATTTTCTTCCCGCTCTTACCGTTACCGCGTGTGTTTCAATTCTTAGTCCGTTTCATTTCCCGGGTATTGTTGCCGGTTGGGCTACTAAACAATACACATATATATATCTTCTTATCCTTATTCTGTGCTTTTCCCGGAATTAGTATCAATACTTCCGGCGCCGTTCAAACTAACCTCACTTTTTTTTTTTTATCTGCTTTTCAGTAAACACACTTTTTCCACCGTTTTCATTGTCGGTGTAGTGACCAAGCACTACATTTCCTATTCTTTACTGGTTTTATAATTTTTCTTATAATAATTATTATTATTATGTAAGACTGGAGATTTTCTCGGCGTTGTAAATGAATAAAATTTTCTCGGGTAACTAGCCGAGTTAGTCCATCGTTTGACCACGACGTTTCGGCGGTCACAATCTCTGCCGCCATTGTCAAGTGACTTGACAATGGCGGCAGAGATTGTGACCGCCGAAACGTCGTGGTCAAACGATGGACTAACTCGGCTAGTTACCCGAGAAAATTTTATTCAATTATTATTATTGGTTTTTTTTTTTTTTTTTTTTTTATCCTCGTCGATGTTTGGCACCGCTTAAATAATAAATTAATTTTTCTGTTGTGCCTGTGGCCGCTGAAATTGAAATTTCCAAATAATCCCCCCGCCCCCATTTTTATATTTATTTATTTATCACCCTCTTTTTGTGGCTCTCTGACCTACTGACCATTATCTTCCTAACTGGTCGTGTGCTGTTGTTCTTTCCATAAACTTTTCTAAAATCATGTCTCCAATTTACCTTACTTGAAACAATTCTGTTTCCGTGCCATCCACCTCACTAGACTCCACTCCCATATACTTTTCCTTCAATCATGCCTCTCTTCAACATACCCCCCAATGGCCTGACAATAAAACTACCAGTCTCCGGTTGCCACCCACAACTCTACAAAACTCTCCATGCTTTTCGTTTCACACAATCGCTTACTCTCACCCATATTGTTCTCCACCAATATCTACTAAAAGCCCAGCAACATTCGATTCAACTTTCGTCTTTCCACAAGATTCTTTGTCTAATGCATCCCTCCCCAACTCAACATCTTAAACAAATTCTCACAGAGTGCAGACAGTTGCAACAGAAATCTGCACAAAAACATCTGCTAAAGCTATCAAATCTATTGAATAGCTACCTTGTTTTTAGGCCTGTCTCTTCCTTACCAACATCCTTCACATAGGCAGCACACACCACCTCCTCCCCTGGTTGCCAAAGTCCCATGTCTTTCCCACATTTTTAATATGCCACACCCACCTCCATTACCATCCATCCCTCGAGCCACTGCCCGACCTTTAGACATACCTCAACGGTCAGTGGTCAACCTCTCATCCACGTCCTTGTCTGAACCACAACTCTCTATCCTCTCCAAGGGACTTTCCTTCTCGCCTATTCCCAAGTTCGACCATGCTGCTCTGGTCCGGGACTCGCTTGCTTTCTGACACACACTCCGCTGGCGGTATCACTTTGCTACCACAAAAGAGAGTGACAGCCGCCGAGGTGAGATCGAGTCCAGCTTAGAGCAGTTCAAACCACCATCCCAACTTGACCCTCCTCCACTTCCCCAAAATCATCCCCTCCTCCTGTTCCAAGACTTCCTCACATCGACCTTATCCTCAAAATCTTTCCTCAACTCTATTCCCAACTCCAATAACCTCAACCCTACTGAAATCCGGGCCATGAGAGAACTGTCCAATAACAAAAATATCATTATCCTCCCAGCAGACAAGGGCTCCACCACCGTGGTCATGGACCGCAGTGACTACGATGCGGAGGCCCTTAAACAGCTCTCTGATACCAACACCTATCGTCCACATGCCACAGATCCCACCTCTTCCATCTGCCTCGAAATTCGCTCCTTCCTGGACCTCCTAGGCCCCTTACAAGGTCTTTCTTCACAATCCTTATCCCTTCTCACCCCTCAAAATCCCCGCACACCTACTCTGTACCTTCTCCCCAAGATACACAAGGCTGGCAATCCGGGACGACCTATAGTTGCGGCCTATGGTTCCCCCACTGAACGAATTTCAGCCTTGGTGGATCAACACCTCCAACCTTTTGTGCAGAACCTTCCATCTTACATCAAAGACACACCACATTTTTTGGAACGTGTGTCAAAAGTCCCCAGTCCTCTACCACCAGACTCCCTCCTTGTTTCAATTGACGTAACCTCCTTGTACACCAATATTCCCCACCTTGAAGGCCTCAGTTCCCTTCAGCACTTCTTGGATATGCGCCCTCCAAACAGTCTTCCCAGAACATCCTTTCTCATATCCCTTGCCAACTTTATCCTCTCCAAAAACTATTTCTCCTTCAACTCCCAGATTTACCACCAGATACGCGGCACTGCCATGGGTACCCGCATGGCCCCGTCCTATGCTAACCTTTTCCTGGGCCGTCTGGAAAATATTTTTCTGAAGAATTCCCCCCTCAGTCCCCTCGTGTGGTTCAGATACATAGATGATATATTTATGATCTGGACCCACGGGGAGGACCACCTCCTAGACTTCCTCAACTCATTAAATGATAATCACTCCATCAATTTCACATGGTCATATTCCCACACCTGTATCACCTTCCTTGACGTAGATATCACCCTACGACAGGGGACCCTCCATACCTCAGTACACATTAAACCGACCAATTTACAACAATACCTACACTTTGACAGTTGTCACCCCTTCCACATTAAACGTTCCCTTCCATACAGCCTTGCAATCCGTGGCAGACGCATCTGTTCTGATCATGAATCAATCTCCAGTTACTCTCAAAAACTATCCCAAGCCCTTGTTTCCCGCCGATACCCCCATGATCTTGTGGAAAAACAAATTTCCCGTGCCATCACCCACAACCCTCGTTCTGCACCTCTTAAAGCTGACCGTGGACCAACACTTGTCACCCAGTTCTTTCCTGGCCTGGAATCTGTCAACCAGATACTCCGCCGTGGGCATGATTTCTTACGTTCCTTCCCTGAAATGCGTCTCCTCCTTCCCAAAATCCTACCCACTGCTCCCCGCACTTGCTTCAGCAGACCGCCCAATCTGTACAACATCTTGGTCCACAAGTATTTACCTGCCGACTCCCCTAGACCTCCATAGGGATCTTTCCCGTGTAACAGACCCCGCTGTAAAACTTGCAGCATGCACCCTGCCACCACTACTTACTCTAATCCTGTCACAGGCGAATCTTTCCCTGTAATTGGACATGCCACATGTGCTACCACTCACCTTATTTACCAACTCACCTGCATCCACTGCACTGCCTCTTACATTGGTCTCACCACTCAACAACTTTCCTACAGAATGAATGGCCACAGGCAAACAGTTTATACTTCCAACCCAGACCATCCCGTGGCAATTCATGCGAACTTCCATAATTCAAACAACCTCAACACCTGTTTCACAGTCAGAGCAATTAGAGTTTTTTCCGAATACCACCACCCCTTCAGAACTCCGCAGATGGGAAATAGCCTATCAACATATCCTTGACACCAGACACACCCCTGGCCTAAACCTACGTTAAACCTGTCACTTGCCATCTCTCATTTCATTTTACAGTCGGTTATTTATTTTTTATTTTTTGTATATAGGTATTATATTATTTTTACTATATTTTTTTATTATTATTTATTTACAACTTTATTATTTATTTTCAACTTTTTGAATTAAGCTACACAAAGATTATATTGTTTTGTTTCACTTTTATCGCTGGTCAAGCCTATTTCCCCCCCCCCCCCCCCTTCCCGGCAATTCTACCACTACCACGCGTTTTCCGCCTGTGCTTCATTCATGTGGCGGGTTGGGATGTGACCACATCTTTCCCCCTGCCATATGTCTCGCCTCCCACATGAGTAAGACTAAGGTCGAAATATTGTGCAATTCGTGTGTTTCTGTGTTTTTACGTGTCTCGCCCTCCTGCCTTCATCTGTGGTAAGTGACGGGTAACTGTTTATTTTCCCTATCCTATCTTATTTATATATATATTTACTATGATATGACTCATATTATGTATATATGTATCAACAATGACATGTTTCACATCCCAGAGGTACTTCCTCAGCAGGGATCCATGGAACAAGATTGATAAATAAATAAATGTTTACCAACCCATCTAGATATCCTGTCCAGATCACCCTGCAACAGTTTGCAATCCTCTATCGTTTTGATTCTTTTATATAGCATTATATCATCTGCAAACAATTTAATTTCAGATAGTAGACAATCAACACAATTATTCATTAGAATAATGAATAGCAATGGTCCAAATACAGCACTCCCATTTTTACTTCCACTTCTTTTGATACTACATTTCCTACCCTAACTTTCTGTTTACTACCTTTTAAAAATCTTTCTACCCAGCAAATCATTTTCTCAGGCACTCCAATAGTTTTTACCTTATTTACTACCACTTTATGGCTCACTCTGTCAAACGCCTTTCACAGATCTAGTGCTACACTAACAATTTGGCCTCCCTTGTCCATTTCATCTGATATATCTTGCATATATCCCACCAACTGAGATTAACATGAATATCCTTGCCTGAACCCATGTTGCCTGTTTGAAAACCACTTACATTCCTCACATTAGTTCTGATGTGGTTGTATATCAATCGTTCCATTAATTTACCTACTATTGATGTCAAACTGATTGGCCTGTAATTCTCAACTCTATTTCTCACCCCTCCTTTATGTACCAGCACTACTATTACACTTTTCCAGTCCTTTGGTAAGCAGCAAGTATCTTACACTCAATTTAAATAATATTTCTACATAAGGTACAATGTCACATCCGGCTATCTTTAAGATATCTGTAGTAATATTATCTACACCAGCCCCTTTATGTTTTTTCAGCTTTCTTATTTCCTTCACGATTTCCTTCGGATGAATTTCTAACTTTTTATTATCTTCATTTCTAATTGTGTTGTTAATCTCGTTCTCCGAATTAGACCCTCCCGTTTCTGATTCATTGTCCCCAGTGCTTTCACTAAACCAATTACTTAAAATCTCTGCCTTTTTCAAACCATCAGTAACTTCTTCTCCATCCTCATCTATAAGCATCTCTACTCCCTCCCTTCCCCTCAGTTTCCTGATATAGCCATAGAAATTTCTAGATGCATCAGTCATTGGTCCTCCTGCACTGACAATACTCTTCATAAACCCATCTTTAGCCACATTCTTTGCTATTATTAAGTCCTTGTTTAGTTGTTTTAAATATTCCCTACTACCCTGCTGTCTCTTAACTCTGTTATGTTCTCTCTTTACCAACCTCTTTAACCGCCTCACTTCCCTATTATAGTATATAGGATCTCTACTGCTCTTTATTTTCTGCCTTGGAATAAATTTTTCTTCCCCCTTTCTTGTTATCTCCTTGAACTCTTCCCACCTTGACTCTACTGTACTTGTGCCTTCCTTCCATTTGCTGAATTGTTCCCCGAAATATCTCTTCAAATTTGAAACCTGTGCCTTTTTATAATTGTACCTATTTCCCCCTTCAAGTTTGGCTGCTGGTTTACTGAATCCTCTAATATCCATCAGAAGTGCTTCATGATCACTTATTCCTTCAGTTACTTGATATCCCACAAGGTTTTCATCGGGCTTAATTAGAAATATATCCAAAATATTTTGTCCCCTAGTGTTTTGCTCAACAACTTGTGTAAATCCTCCTTCCCTTATCAAGATATTTACAAACTTTGTTCCCTTGTGTTATTTATCTTATTTCCTTCCCAGTTTACACCTGGTAAATTTAAATCCCCACCAATAATGATCATTCTATTCTCACCTCTGAAATCTGAGTATGAATTTAATTTCTCCCCAAGAGTCTCCCTCATCTTCATCTGTCATTCTTCCACTGCGGTAAGCAGCCAACACCCTGATTTTTTTTTGTTTTATCACCCCAGAAATCTACCCCTAGTAACTCATGGTCTTGATCTATGAACGCCAGTGAACTGTGGTAGTTTTTGCTAACTAGTATGAAGACTCCTCCACCAATTGCTCCTCTATCTCTGCAGTACACTCTGTAACCATCAGAAAAAACCTCACTGTCTAGTACGTCTTCTTTTAACCAACTCTCTACCCCAATTATTACTTGTGGTTCATGTATCTCTATTAAGTTTGCAAATTCGATCACTTAATTCATTATACTTCTACAGTTTATCATTAACGCCCTTATTACCGGCTTTATATTTTCAGAATTTATCTCCTCTTTCCAAGTTTTACCCCAGCCAGTTATTGTTTCAGCAACTTCATCTATTTCTTTAACATCTATGATCTTTCTCATCGTGGATCTGCAATCAGTATCACTTTGATCATCAATTTCCATCCCTTCACCAGTAGCCCCTAACCTAAAAAAGGCACAGTCCTGACCCCATCATCACTGGAAATGGGCTCCCTCACTGCTTTAGCTAACAACTCAGAAAGTACTCCCTTCCCTCTTCTATTTAGGTGTAGGCCATGCCTACTGAAACCCCACGTATCAATGGTGTTCACAGGTACAATCCCCAACACAGAACTAATGCCTTTCCCAAGTAGCACTAACATTTTCACATTAACCCGTCTCACAGCATAGTTCAATTGTGGCTGGTCATGGCAACCTGCATGAGCTCCACCCTGGTATACTGTGCCTCCTTCACCACCTTTCTCAGGTGACTCTCTATACCATAACTCACTTTTCTATCAATACTATTTCCCACTATCACTAATCTATCGTCCTACAAAGAGAACCTATATCCTCTATTACCTGACCTAATGTTGCACTAGGTTTGAAAAAATTTGTGACCTGGTATCCTGTACCTAACTGATCCTGCAGAAGAGGGCCTACACTCTCCCATGGCTACTACCTAGCAGCAGAACCCCCTTTTTCCTATTCTTGCGCTGCATGCCCTTATTCCTAAAGGTCTGCAGCATCTTACCTACTCCTACATCTACGTGAGGCTCTTCTCCTCCTGACTCTGGCAATAGGTCAAACCTATTTTTTCCCACAATTACTGAAGTGTCTGGATTGTTCATCCTGTGAACCATGTTTCTCCTACGACCTGTTACCAGCTCCCACCCATCTCTCAACTTCCTCCAACCTACTATCTCTACTTTCTGCCTCTACAGCATGAACCTCGACAAGCGCAGCCCCCACAGGCTGTTCCTGGGCAGTCTGGGCCTCCATAGGCTGGACCTCCACAGGATGAGCCTCAAGAACCCTGATCCTTTCACGCAACTCCCTAATAGTTTCGCCCATCTCCCACATTCTATCGTCCCTAAAACAAACTGAACAAAACCATGGGAGAGCCTCATTTATTTCCCCCGTTTCCTCTTCCACACATGCCCACTGAAACCACTTCTTACACCAACTACAACCCATCCCCTTCGCAACGTACCTACGACAGGCGCCACAGTTTCCAGCCATGATTTTCCCAAATACTTCAACCATCTTCTAAACAAACCTTAAATTTATTTGATAAAGTAGTCTTATAAAGTATATTTTTTACATTTTTTTTACTAAATATGATAGGTGCTATACTCGACTAACTGTTGAATTTATATATACACTCCTGGAAATTGAAATAAGAACACCGTGAATTCATTGTCCCAGGAATGGGAAACTTTATATACACATTCCTGGGGTCAGATACAACACATGATCACACAGACAGAACCATAGGCACATAGACACAGGCAACAGAGCATGTACAATGTCGGCACTAGTATCCTCCTTTCGCAGCAATGCAGGCTGCAATTCTCCCATGGAGACGATCGTAGAGGTGCTGGATGTAGTCCTGTGGAACGGCATGCCAAGCCATTTCCACCTGGCGCCTCAGCTGGATCAGCGTTCGTGCTGAACGTGCAGACCGTGTGAGACGACGTTTCATCCAGTCCCAAACAAGCTCAATGGGGGATAGATCCAGAGATCTCGCTGGCCAGGGTAGTTGACTTACACCTTCTAGAGCACGTTGGGTGGCACGGGATACATGTGGACGTGCATTGTCCTGTTGGAACAGCATGTTCCCTTGCCAGTCTAGGATTGGTAGAACGATGGGTTCGATGACGGTTTGAATGTACCGTGTACTGTTCAGTGCCCCTCGACGATCACCAGAGGTGTACGGCCAGTGTAGGAGATCGCTCCCCACACCATGATGCCGGGTATTGGCCCTGTGTGCCTCGGTCGTATGCAGTCCTGATTGTGGCGCTCACCTGCATGGCGCCAAACACGCATACGACCATCATTGGCACCAAGGCAGAAGCGACTCTCATCACTGAAGACGACACGTCTCCATTCGTCCCTCCATACACGACTGTCGCGACACCACTGGAGGTGGGCTGCACGATGTTGGGGCGTGAGCGGAAGACGACCTAACGGTGCGCGGGACTGTAGCCCAGCTTCATGGAGACGGTTGCGAATGGTCCTCTCTGATACCCCAAGAGCAACAGTGTCCCTAATTTGCCGGGAAGTGGCGGTGCGGTCCCCTACGGCACTGCTTAGGATGCGACGGTCTTGGCGTGCGTCCGTGCGTCGCTGCTGTCCGGACCCAGGTCGACGGGCACGTGCACCTTCCGCCGACCACTGGCGACAACATCGATGTACTGTGGAGACCTCACGCCCCACATGTTGAGCAATTCAGCGGTACGTCCACCCGGCCTCCCGCATGCCCACTATACGCCCTCGCTCAAAGTCCGTCAACTGCACATACGGTTCACGTACACGCTGTCGCGGCATGCTACCAGTGTTAAAGACTGAGATGGAGCTCCGTATGCTACGGCAAACTGGCTGACACTGACTGCGGCGGTGCCCAACCGCTGCACAGCTAGCACCCTTTGACGGCCAACACTGCTGTTCCTGGTGTGTCCGCTGTGCCGTGCGTTTGATCATTTCTTGTACAGCCCTCTCGTAGTGTCCGGAGCAAGTATGGTGGGTCTTACACACTGGCGTCAATGTGTTATTATTTCAATTTCCAGGAGTGTATATATATATATATATATATAATTTGATTGAAGTTTTATGAATAATGACTAGGTAACTAAACTACTTAAGAACCAATGAATAAAACTTAAGCTAATTAATTTTGAAACAAACTGAAAATGGAAGGTCGATACTATTTAGTCATTAATGTGGTCTCCATTCTGGTCAATGCAATGAAATAGTTGATTTTTTAAGCTTCTCTCCACTCTTACCAGCGTATCAATGGATATGTTCTTGATAGCAGCTTGAATATTGTTCTTGAGTTGAGACATGGTCTTTAGACAGTTGGTATAAACTAGGAATTTTAGATAGTCATACAGGACTAAATCGGCAAGCGCTCTGATCACTGAAGATTACCCTGCAAGCAGATGAGGCAACCAGAAAGGGCTTCTCACAAAAGATTCATCAATGTTCGCACTGTGTGGGCCGCGGTGGGCCATTCTGCTGAGATCAGGCATCCCTACATCCATTTCTTGAAGTTTTGGTTAAAAAAAAAAGCCTCAAACATGTGAATATAAAAAAAATTGAATTTACCATAACTTTCTGACCAATTTCTTAAAAAAAAAAACATGATCCAATGATACCTACTCTGGGCAATGCACACCAAACAGTCGCACTTCTGTATGCAGGGGTTGTTCATGAAGTTCTCAGGATTCGTGCCACTTCAGTATCGCATGTTACACTTATTCATGCAACTGGAAAGATGAAAATGAGCCTCGTTGCTGAAGAACACAATCCCGCCATGAGGCATATTGTCAAGAACAGCTTCACATGCATTTTTTCGTGTGGATTAAGTTTTTGCACTATTGCCGATTTGAACGGATGAAAATTCAGGCTTCATGAAGAATTCATCTCACAGAACAATCAGACATTCCAAGAACAGTTGCATGTTTGTGCGCAGATCACTTAGGAGATTTCATAATTGATTGCCTAACCTGGTCTATGTTTTCGGGTGTCCTAACAATTCTTGAACCTCCAAGACTTTTTTGTCTGCACATCACCAGTTTACCTGAAGCTGTCCACCCATCGATTAGCAATTATGAACATGACTTGTGGGTGTGATATTAAAGTGATTCCTGAATGCACATTGTGTGGCGATGATTGAACGGCCACTTGAAAAGTATGCCTCTGAGGTGAATGTGTGGTCCTCCCTTGTCCACTGCATGAGCTTAACTAAACCATGTCAGATAATGTTAGCTCCACTCTTTCAAATGATTACCTCCCCACCCTTCTCATAATAACCATCGTTTCAAGATACGAATTTCAAAAAACGAAGTTTTCCTGCCACACTCTGTATAATAAAAGTAGAGAATCATGAGAGACATGCATCAGTTACAAAGGGTGTCAGACTAGGTTGTAGTCCGTCCCCATTAATATTAAACTTGTATGTAGAAGCAAAAAAGGAAGTGAAAGAAAGATTTTAAAGTAGGAAAAAAATCAGTATGCTACATTTTGCTGATGACATTGTCCTGTTAGCAGAACGGTCTGAGGATATTAAGAGGTCACTGAATGACATGAACAAAATACTGAAGGAAGATTGTGGCCTAAATATAAACCAAAGCAAGGCAAAAGTGATAAAATTTAGTAGAAATCATAGCGTTAAATAAATAAATAATATATTATTCAGGGTGTCTCAGAATTATCTTTACAACTTTAACATTGAATAAATTATGTTTGGAACGAGATAAGACAATGCAGTTTTTTTGCATGTTACAGAGTATCTCTCATAAGTTTTTTTCTGTTTCATTTCAGGTGCGGTTTGGTGACAAGTAGGTAGTTACATCACATTTATTGAAAATGTACACCCCACAGGAAAAAGCTCATTGTGTTTCCTGGTTTATAGAGACACGATCAGATACACAAGTGCAACGCAATTTCAAGACAACATACAGGAAAGAACCACCAACTAGACCATCAATTCGTCAGCGGCATTGGCAGTTCATGGAAACTGGTAGCATCCTCCATCAGAAAGGCGCTAGTCGACCATGCACAAGTGATGAGAATGTTGAACGGGTTCGTGAGGCATTCACTCGTAGTCCCAAAAAATCTCTCCGCTCCGCCATCAGAGAGTTTCAGATACAACGCTCAACTATACACAGAGTGTTACACAGATTGTTGCACTTGTATGCATACAAAATGCAGCTGTTGCAAGCCATCAAGCCAGGAGATAAACAGAGACGTGATGCGTTTGCTGCAAGCATGTTGGAGGGAATGGATACTGAGGATGGTTTCCTTAGTTGTGTTCTCTTCTCAGATGAGGCCACCTTTCACGTGTCTGGGTTACTTAACAGGCACAACATTCGAATTTGGGGTTCTGAACCTCCACATGCATTTAGAGGGATATAGCGCAACAGCCCAAAGATTAATGCGTGGTGCGGTGTTATGCACAACCAAATCATTGGCCCCTTCTTCTTTGCTGAGAAGACAATCACAGGACCAATTTACTTGGATATGCTAACAAAATTTGTTGTTCCCCAACTGGAAGTCCTTCAACCGACTGTCATCTTACAGTAGGATGGTGCACCTCCGCATTGGGCTCATGATATCCGTGACTGTGTAGATCAGGGGTCCCCAAAGTGGTCGGTATTGACCCCTGGGGGTCGATAAGAGTTCTCCGGGGGTCGATTAATACCCGGGGGTCGAAAGGGGGTCGATTGATAATAAAGAGGATCAATTAAATGGTCTAGGAAAAAAAATGGGAATATTCCAACAAAAATCAAAAATAACTGACTACCCTCGTTATAATTTGAGTTTTACCGAAGCCTGCGTCGCTTTAGGTATGTGTTAAGGAGAAAACATACTGGAGCAGAGAGCATAGCAACGACGAGAGTGAAGAACAAAGCAGCAAAAACAAATAAACCAATTGGATTGTTGCGGTGACTCATACTGGGGCGCAAAGCGTTGAGGTAATAATGGAGCCAAGCTTAGTGTTCAAACTGTTTGATTTCGCCGCTTTACTGGCATTGCTGGTTTGTTAGTGGTTATTCCTGTGGGAAACGAATGTAAACCAATTTACGAATTGTGTCTCTTCTAAGGTCCGTCTTTGGGATAAGAAAGAAGTTCAACATCACAATTATTTTATTTTAGCTAAGCTACGTGATGAACTCAACAAGTATTAAAACTATATTTTTTATTTACTTCGGGTATTTAAGCATTTTATATTCGGGAGGACGCTATTTCGAATCCCCGTCCGGGCATTCGGATTTTAGTTTTCCATGGTTTCCCCAAATCACTCAAGGATAATGCCGGGATGCTTCCTCCAAAAAGCCATGGCCGAATTCCTTCCAGTTCCTTGTCCGCAGTTCCATCCCGCCTCTAATGACTGCGCTGTCAACGAGACGTAAAGCCACAGAGGGAGGGGGGGGGGGGGGGAAGGAACGCTGCTGGTTCATCATACACAAGTTGCACTGTTAAACTCTTGTATGGTTTCTACTTTATGTATTGTATATCTAAATGTAGATTTTGTCCTTTACATAGAAAATATCGTAATATACCGAAAACCATTAAATTTAGATACTTCTTTTTTATCTTTTTACTATCTAATTCTATTGAATAGGTTACTTTTAGATGTAATTATTATTCCTTCCAAGTCTAGATATCTACTGTTAGCAAAAAGTAGCAACAATGCACTCTGACAAAGAACAGACAGTTCTTTATAGCTCGTGCGGGAATAAGTTGCGTCTCTTACTGCTGCTGTTTTGTTGTGCTGCGATCGTATCGTGTTGTTCATATTATAAATCTGAGTTTAATACCTACAATGTTGTCTACCAGTGCTAAGAAGAAATGCAGACAATATTCACACGAGTATTTGAAATATGGTTTTGTGCCATCTTCTGCTAATGAAATTATTCCTATGTGCTTGTTATGTGAAAAAACTTTCTGCAATGATGCTATGAAGCCGGTGAAAATGAAAGACCACTTGGATAGGATCCATTCTGATAAGAAAAACTAAGATATTGAGTATTTCAAAATGCTAAAAGAGAAATTGAGAGATCGGCCAAATTTAAGTACATATTCACTGTGTCCTACACAGGCAGCATCTCGTAGGAAAAAAATTGAGTGGCGAACTGCATGATATTCTAAAAGTGTGCATTAGGTCAATTAATAAAATTAAAGCTCATCCTCTCAATTCCCGACTGTTTCCGAAGTTATGTGAAGAAAATGATGAACCTTTCAATCAATTACTTTTGCACACTGAGGTAAGGTGGTTGTCAATAGGTGATAGTTTGCAGAGGCTTCTTGACTTGTACGACTCGTCTGCAGAGTTTCTTAAGAATGTGGATCCATTACTATGTGACGAGTTAAAACAGTGCAAGAACCATCTGTTCTATTTGGCAGATCTTTATTCGAAACTTAACAAAGTACAGAAGCGTTTCCAAGGGATAAATGTTACAATTGTTCAAGCTCGAACAATTATAATGGCCTTTCACTGGCAAGTAAAGATTATATTTTTCAAACTTTCGACTACTAAAAGACCCGACCGTGATTTGGAGATATATATTAAACATCTCGATAAATTAAGAGAAGACTTCAAAGCACGTTTCAAAGACTTGGAGAACATGCATATTCCTGAATGGTTTGCTTCTCATTTGATGTTAAAATTGATAATGAAGGTAATGAACCTGGCTTAGAAGATGAACTGATTAAAATATACGTAGATCTGGCAGCTAAAACGTTGTTTAAAAATAAAAACCTCAGCGAATTTTGGAGCAATAACAATATTGCTACAACATACCCCAAGCTCAGAGCAGAAGCCGAACCTTTCTTACTTGCATTCCTAACTTCATACATGGTTGAAGGTGGCTTTAGCCACGCGAACGCTATTTTGATGAATCAGACTGAACTTGGAAAACCGTGATGATTTGCGACTAAAACTTACCAATTTTCTAGCGAACATCAGTAAACTTGCTGCTGCCCTTCAGACCCATCCATTTCACTAATATCAGCTACTTTAATAAAAAGGTATGTTAACATATTTTTAATGTATTCAATAGTAGTCGTAAAATGGCAGATGTTTTTTCATCGAATATAATTTATTTAAATTTTCAATGACTTTTTTGTGTTTTACATTTTATGACACTTAGGGCTATAGGCTAGTTTCCATCTATCTATAATTTTGTTGTTATTTTCTACGATTATAATAACAGTGTAAAATATCTCCTTTTTCTGTTAGTGTTGTTGGGTGGGTTTTTTAAGGTGTGGGAACTATTAATACTTTCTTTGGGTTGTTATGCAAGTCTCCTCATTGATTAGCATCAGAAATGCTAAAAATGATTTAAAATTTTCATCGGTGGCGGATCCAGGAATTTTCCGAGCCGGGGCAAAAACTGAAGGAATACCGCCCCTTGCAACATTATTTGCAGCTCCCATTTTTGCCGTCTGACCCCAAGTGTCGCTGCCTCGATTGTCGGCCAAACACATTGTTTTCGCCACCCCGATTGTTGGTCAAACTCATTGTTGTCGCCGCCCGGCGCCCAGTGTAGCTAAACAAAGGTTTCCGCGCCTTAAATCTCCGCCCTTCAAACATGATTTTTGCCGCCCCCTTCAAGTTGGCACCCCGGTGTACACCCCCCTCCCCCCCAGATCCGGCACAGGTTTTTATTAAACGTTTAATCTGGGGGTCGATGAGAAGACAAATGTTCTATGAGGGGGTCGACGTGATAAAAAGTTTGGGGACCTCTGGTCTAGATAAACAATCCTGGTCAGTGGATAGGAAGAGGGGATCCCATTGACTGACTGCCTCATTGAGCTGATGTAACCCCATTGGATTTCATTCTTTGGAGATATGTAAAAGACATTGTGTATCAAACCCCGGTTAGAAATTTGGTAGATCTCAGGCAGAGGATTTCTGCAGCAATTATGACTATTGATCAAGGGATGCTCCAAAGAACTTGGCAAGAAATTGAATATCGATTTGATATTGTACAGGCAACTAATGGTGCACACATTGAAGTGTTCTAGAAACAGAAACAAAACTTTGAGAGATATTCTTCAAAATGCAAAAAACTGCATTGTGATATCTCGTTCCAAACATAATTTATTCAATGTCAAAGTTGTAAAGATAATTCTGAGACACCCTGTATATAAAAATAGGATCAGATATGATAGGAGAAGTAAGTGAATTCTGCTACTTAGGAAGTTAAATTACAACCAATGGCCAAAGCAGAAATGATTTAAAAGCAGAGTAGCACTAGCTAAAAGAGCTTTCATCAAAAATGGAAATCTTTTAGTTTCAAATATTGCTTGCAACGGTAACGCCCGATGTATCTTCTTCTTGAACTCACTGATGATCACAAGGTACCTGATCCCTTGCAATGATCGACAAGACGTCCAACACTTTGCTCCTGCAGTCCTGCCGACTGCCGACTATGCAGCTCAATATTTGCGTGTATTTGGGAGCATCTATGAAGCGGCAGCAAGAGAATCACAACTTCTCAGTACGACTACACTTTTATTTACCATCATGGATTGTACACATATACAGAAACTGTTTCCTTCCACAGCTCAGCGCCTTCTGCCTGGACAAGAGCATCTCCCCCAGACCGCAGCTGTGCATCCTCCCCTCCACTCCGCATTCCAGCGTACACCCCTCACCCCTTAGCAGGCAAACATAGCCAGGTTGGTCACTTACACTATCACCCCGTCCTTTTTCAGAAGAAAAAGAATGAATATCATCTTTTTCTTCTTCACACATTCCAAACCATGAAAGTTACATTTGTGCATAAACTTAAGATTAATACAAAGCAAAATAAATATAATAATATTAAGAATACATTGACATACAAATAATATGAACATAAACACGATAATCTAGAAATCAACTGTGCTTCAATGGCTGCTGTAAACAATGACTACCAAGAGCAGTTGGTGATATTCTTTCATAAGAAAGTTCAGCCAGGTAAAGTAGTGAAAATAAACTGTGCTTACTGCATTTGCAAGCTTTAAAGGCACGGACCACTAGCACATTTTCACTTTAATAGCAACAAATGGCTGCTGTAAATAATGTATGCCAAGAGTTACAAGTCATATTCTTCCATAAGAATGTTCAGCCATGTAATTTTAGCAAGGATAGTCTGTGCTTGCCACTTTTGTAAGCTTTTTTGGCACTAACCACTAGCACATTTTCACTTTCCTAGCAACAATGGAAGTGGCCATGGCATACAAGGCAACGAACAAATAGCAATGGTGTAGGTTAGAACATATGCTTCCTAATGGGAAAGAATGAGCCGGTGTTGTGATTTCAGTTCACTTGACAAAACCGAATGTGTGGATGGATATCCCAAGAATTCCTACAGTAAGGTACTCTGAAACCGCGCAAAGAAGCGGTTGGTGCCTGTAGGCTCCATTCCCAATAAGCGATACACTAACATCTCAGTAAATTAGCATTGCTTTGTCTCTGCAACAATAAGTGAGTAATCAAACATACAAAAAGGACCTATTTGAAAGAACATAATTTTTAAGAAAACAATGAATATGTTTTGTTCCACACATGATGTTAATGACTCCACCTCACCTCCCTCTTTAACTCATTTTCCTGCATCAAATCCTCGACAGGATTATTGTGAAAAGTGCTATTAATTTTCTTGCGCGGCCCACCTCTTTTCCTTCCAGTCACGACTGCCGCCGATTCGTTACTGATACCTAGTTTTCCTCCTGCTTTCCTGCACTACGATTTCCATTTTTTTGATAGAATGTTTCTCCTACTTTGTCGCCCTGCTGTCTGGCTCGACCATTATTTCGGTGACCTCCTGCGTTCCCGTCCATATTCATTCCATCTACCCGCGAAGAAATGAACATGCTCATCCACATCCTTGAGAAAATTTAACATTTCATCAGTCCAGATAACCTCTCTGTTAATGAGCAATTCCTGCGTCCTTTCAGGCAATTTTGAAAGAATAATTTTAATTAGTTTTCCGGAAATGGGTTATCCAAATGCCTGGCTCTCGCAATCAATTTCAGAAAATAACCCTTCTGGGTGCCGAAATGTTTTTTTATAATTCTCGCAGTTAATTATCCCGATTTTGACACGATGCTGAATCCTACCTGACCAAAATTGTTCCAGAAATTTCGCTTTGAACTCCACAAAGCTGTCACACGACTCCAACCTGTCTCCTAACAGTCGTGCTTCGCTCTCCAAATGTTGGCACACGAGAGCTATTTTCTGCTTCTCTGGAAATGGCGATGCTTTGAAAAGGAGATCGAAGACTTTGATAAATTCTTTGGGATGAACATTATTTGGGCCAGGAAATTTTTCTATATTTACTGCTCGTTCGGACAATACTGTCGAAGAAACCAACTGCACAGCGTTTCCATCACGTTGCAGCTGCCCCAGAACTTCCTGTTTTAAACGGTTTACTTCGGCATCTCATTCACTCTTCCTTCTATTAACCGCCATTTCTCATTGTTTCCTTGTATCCGGACGTGAAGCCCGTCAACCTTATTATCTATCATGTTTGTTGAATCCTTTTGTTTCTCCACTTCCTCCCGCAACTTAGCTAATTGATTTCCTTTCGCTTCCACAGTCACCTGGAAGCCTGTCGCAGCGGTCACTAATTTTTTTTCCATCCACCCCTCCACTTCATGCAATTCTTTGTTTAATACCTCTCCCATTTTTTCCATTTTCTCCGCACCCTCTGATTCTAATTCGTCCTTCAGTCTTTTATCTGTTTCTGCCCTCTCCACCGCCCACTCGGTTTTGGAACTATGTAACAAATCTTTTGTTTATTGCAGCACATTCTGCCATTTTTTTTCCATTCCCAGCGCGCATGCTCTAAATCGTTCTTCGTTCCCCCGATTATTTTTCTCCATTGCATCCCTAATTTCTTCAACATCTTTGCGTAAATTTTCTTCATTTCTCTTAATTTCTTCCCTTATTTCTAGCACAGCTTCCTCACTCCTTTTGGCCGCTTCCTCACCTCTCTTAGTTCCTTCTTTGATCACTTTCATTTCTTGCTGATTTCAATGTTCAAACGCCTCATGCCTCTGTTCAAACGCCTCATGCCTCTGTTCAAACGCCTCAAGTTTTCCCTTCATATCCTGTAAGAGTGCCAGAATACTATTCAGTGCTGAACTCCCAATGTCATCGCCCCCAGTAGAACTATCACCCCCAACCTCCGAGACTTTCCTCCCCTCCCGTTCAATTAGTCTTCGCTCCCTGTCACTCATTTTAATTACCAGAAGTCAAGAACAAATGATTTTAAAAGCTACTCCGTTCTGAGAGAGTTCTGACGCTGAAACACAGAAATGAAAAGAAAATCGCTTACTGAAACAGGTACCGACGTTATTTCAATCACTATGATGACTTTAAATACTTCCCAACCTCGCGCTAAACATATATAACACGAATTTAATGAAAATATAAAGGGTTAAGTAACTAGTCAATAACACATGAGTATTGTAAAACTGATCATTCTTTCTTTCTTACAGATCCGACTGAAAAATTCTAACAGCAATTAATGGAAAATGTTAGCAAAAAGACGCCGCTGTTCATTCAGTTATGTTTAAAACTTTAACATGTTCACAGTTTCAAGCTCGGAGACAAAGCAACGCATCAAGCAACCACGCTTCAACCAAATGAGAAAAAAAAATCAACAATAGGAGAAACGCAGATCTCTCATAAACAACAATAAAATATGCATCAAAATTCAACAAAACGAGAAGCAACAGACACCAACATCTC